>CM035442.1:78882847-78900347 GCA_020310875.1 Ceratopteris richardii
AACAGGAGGCACAACCCAAAATCATAGAGACAACCACGACTTCAGAGGAAGTAAAGGCATTAACAGAGCAGGTGGCAGAATTGCAGAAGAAGTTACTGGAATATGAAAGACAGCCCTCTCCAGTTGTAGAACCAGAGCCAGATGAATTGGTACCCATTGAGGTGGATGAATCGTATGAGGAACCATATGTTCCTATGCCGATGCCAGGAGGTCAGCAAACCTCAGAAGGAATGGACACCTTGGAAGTCGAAGTACCCGAATGGCTTCAGACACTCGAAAAGACAACAAAAACCCATGAAGATCGAGTGGCAATACAAATCCAATCAATGGCCAAATTAGAAGACACTATCATAAAGTCAGAGTATTTCCGCAGTATGTCCCATCACAGATGGAAAGGCACCAATGACGATCAGTATGTGCCATATTGTGTACTCTTGGCAGATTACAACGCAGAGATTCAGCGACGATGTGGCAAGGTGTTGGAAGCAGTCAGAGGCACAGTCAGAGGCACAGACGACATGGAAGCATGTAAAGACGGAGCAGGGAGCCAGTCGGATCATTTTTTTCAAACAATTATGTTTTTATTACCTCTTCAAACATCCAACAGTGATTTTCATCACTCTTGTAACATATGTAATATAGATAAAACCCCATTTTGTAATTCATAGCTCCATTTTGTGCAAACCGAGGAGTCCTCGAGCTTGAGGAGCTTAGGTAGAATGCTCGTACCAAATTTCGTTATTTTTAGACATCGTTTACCCTTCCAAATAGCCTCTAGGACCTATTTTTTAACTAGGCCGGTCACTAGATGTGAAACCGGTCAAAACTAGTCTAGAAACTATAAAAAGAGCTAGAGAGCTCATTTTTGAGGTTGGTTCATGTTGGCTAGTATGAGCTTAGAGCTAGTTTGAGTTTGTAAGAGTATTCTTGAGTAATAGAGCTAATTTCCCACCTTCCATTGTGTCTTGCTTGTCTCTTCATTGTGTGTGTGTATGTGTGTGTGCATCTTTGTGCTTCTCACCTTCACTTTCACATCATCTCGCATTCACGATCTTCATATCACTCCTACCTCTCCCACGGATTGACATTAAGGAGGTGAAGCTTCTTAACGTGGTTCTCACCATCGTGCTAGAGCAACACCAAATTTGGCGCCGTTGCCGGGGATCGAGTCTAGGACGAATGTGTGATGGTAAGAGTATAGCAAGAAGTGGCGTTGGAAGGTAAAAATTTCAGTTTTTGTTGTTGTTTTTACTTAGGCTTTAGTGTTTTTCACCTCCCCCACACTCCATCTTCATCATCGCATCATCATCTTCATCTCCAAAAAAATCAGAAAATTCACCATATCCACCCATTCACCTCATTTCCCCTCATTTGTGCATGCGAGAGAGCGAGAGAGAACTTTTGTGCTTGTGTGTGCTTGTGTTTTCTTGAGTTTTCTTGCAGGTACAGAGCTCCAGTGCATCAGGAAAGCTTGGAAAAGGTAAAATTTTACTCTCTGTCAAAGATCTGCCGAGTGTGGCGGACCATCGCGATGGTCTGCAACCTTCGAAATTCTTGGTAGGCGACCACACCACGAGGTAGGCGACCCTTGCGCTTGCACGAATCCACAGGTGCATCTCAAAAATCATCACTTTGGTGGACCATCGCGATTGGCTCAGACCATCGCGATTGTGTCGCACCATCGCGATAGGCTCAAGCCATCGCGACGGCTCGGCCGGACCATCGCGACGGTCTCGAACCATCGCGACAGTTCACTTGAGCCATCACGACGGTCCACTTGGACCATCGCGATTGTTCAGCTGACCCCGAACCATCGCGATTGGCCCATGCCATCGCCACGATAGTGCCACGTGTCACGATAGACCATCGCGACGGTTCATTTTTTCGGACCATCGCGACAGCCCAAAATCGGACCATCGCGATTGGCTCACGCCATCGCACTTGTGACCATCGCGACGGTTCACTCTGGACCATCGCGGTTGTCCACCTTTGACCGTTGACCGCGCCATCGCGATTGTCCGACTGATCACGCCATCGCGACGGTTCATTTTTTTGGACCATCGCGACGGTTCGACCTCACGCCATCGCGATTGTTCACTTCGGGCCATCGCGACGGTTCATCTTTTCGCGCCATCGCGATTGTCCAAATTCCACGCCATCGCGACGGTTCGCTCGGACCATCGCGACGGTCCCAGACCATCGCGATTGTGCACCCCCATCGCAAATTTAGGGTTCCATTTTTTGACCAATTTTGGGGGTATTTTTGAGAAATTTTTGGACCATTAGACTCATAGGAGACCCCTTAGCTCATATTTGAAGGAAAACCTGATTGTCAGTTTTTACCCCCCAGGGCCTGAACGCTCATAACTTTTTCATTCGAAGTCCGTTTTTTGAGCTTAATAGCTCGTTAGAAAGCTCGTGACGAGTACTACGTGACCTCAACTGTTTTTTTCATAAAGAATACATCTAATTTTGGATAAGCTATTTTGAGGTTCACCCAGTTTGGGACTAGGAAGCCAGGGGGCACATATTGAAAATTTGGGCAAAAAGGGAAGGGACTTAAAAGGTGTATATACTCAAGTGTTTGATCATCCTGTGAATTGGTCTAATATTGGAATTTTCCAGGTCTAGCAAAGGCAATCAAAGGCAAGCAAGTAAGGCTGTGAAGACAGTAAAGCTTGGGAAGCGCGGCTTCTTGGGCATCAGAGCAACAGAAAAGCCGACTCGAGGTTGGAAGATTACTCAACCCCCTCAGTCAATTATTAGCTTAGGCTAAACGGTAGTTGTGGATTAAAGACGATAGGAACGCCTCAAGTTCAAGATACTTAATTCTTTCAAGTTTAAGACTACAAGTAAAGGTGTGTGTGATGCGAAAACCTAAAGGAAAGAACCTAAGTCTGACGGAACGAGAACTCAAAATCATCACGGAAAGTCGAATTCCTGACGCATATATTAAGACAAGAATCCAAAGAAAATTAAAAAAGAATTAAGAAAGTAATAACAAAGAACCATTGACGATCTAAGTGTGTAATTGAGTGAGCGAGGAAGAAAATTAATGAACCTTAGATCAGGGAGACACATAGGTAAGTCGGACCGACGAAGCCTTAGATCATCAGAGGCAAGTGTAAGGACCACTGCACGATCTTGGGCTCAGCAATTGAATAGTAATTACCCCTACGAGAGCTCAGATACTAGCGAATCAGAAATGGCATTTAGCACAGACAGACCAGAAGGAGGGTCTAATGTAGCATACCTAGAAAAACCAGAAGGACCCTATAGAACGCAACTAGAGTTTCTCCGAACCAACCGATTAGGTGCTCGCATCTATGAGGATGGTTTGCAAAGGCAAGTGGTGCAACTGCACAACCCTGATCAACCCATTGGATTGGAAAGACCAGTGGTGAAATTTGAGAGAGACGCTTACATAGACAAAGAAGGAACCATGTACGTCCTAAGTACGCAACCAAACGATACTAATGAGTTTGGCACAATTCAATTAGAGACGGAAGCGAAATTTCAAGGAAAAGAACCGTTAGAAGAACCTAGGACACCTAGAGGGAAATCCGTATTAACAAGAGTACTCATCCCAGAATGGATCCCTCAAGATAACAGGAGCACCGAGTTGTTTGTAAATAAAGAGACAGATGAAGCCTTTTGGAGGTACAGAAAGGAACACCCTGGTGAGATAGGCATCATTACAATTTATGAATTCAAGGACCCAGATACACCTGGAAAGGTTGTATACCTGGATGAGACTTCAGAAAGAGTCTTTGTGGTGCCTGAACGCGCTAGAAACACATACACATGGAGAGGTGAATTGGTATTCCCTCCACCTAGAACAAACATGAATGCAAATCAACAAGGGGCAGGAACATCCTCAGCCCATGGACATCAAAGAGAAGGAAATAAAGAGGGACCAGAAGTAAGCTTTAATCACCCCATAGGGAGAGATAGAACAACCTCGAACACTAATAGATCGGATAGACAAAGAGATCATGGAATAACCGGTGGTAGAGATGATTTTCCTCTACCTAGGCCACGTGAACATGCAAGAGTTTTGAGACCCACTCAATTAGTAAAATCAATGAAGAATTATTTTGATGGGACAGGAGATCCCTATGACCATGTTGCAGAATTCAAGCAAGTACTAAGAGCAGAACAAGTCGAGGACATGTTCACGCAATACAATGCATTCAGACTAATGTTAAAGAATACCGCTTTAACTTGGTTCCAACCATTGCAACAAAGGCAATTTAGAGACATCCATCACTTTTTAGAGTCATTCATCACTGAATTCTCTAAAAGTGGGATTAGACATGACACGTCTTTGTTGATTCATAGCTTTAAACAGACCCCTCAGGAGACAGTTAGACTGGCAGGACGTAGGTTCAGACAATATGTCGAACGATGTCCAATGCAAGAGCTACCCTCACAAGCCAAACAAGTATCACTGTTCCTAGATGGCTTGTTGAGCGCTAAACTACGCTCCTATGTGTACCTAAAAGAACCCAGAACGCTAGAGGAGTGTGTAAGGATATGTATAGACATCGAGGACAACCTAGGAGATGAATTAGAACTCTCAAAAGTCTATAAAGACTCAGATTGTTCTTCTCTAGCCTCCACGAAATTGTCTAATTCGATAGAGGACCTAGC
This sequence comes from Ceratopteris richardii, assembly GCA_020310875.1. NCBI lineage: Eukaryota > Viridiplantae > Streptophyta > Polypodiopsida > Polypodiales > Pteridaceae > Ceratopteris > Ceratopteris richardii. Next base: position 78,887,501 of record CM035442.1, read on the forward strand.
AGAAAAAGTGGCCCAAAAACTAGGGGTTTCTAGTAAACAGGTGCCCAAGCTACCAACTAATGTACGTTGTTACAATTGTGGTGGAAATCATTTGGCAAACGTGTGTCCCAATGCACCTCAACCTCAAGCCAACCCTAGTGGCCAATATTGTACAATTGAGAGAAGATACACGAATCATACGGCTCAGGACTGCCCATACAACAAACAAACCGTGAGACAGAACTACCCGCAAACATACCAGCAGCCAGGTAGGTATCAAGGCCAATACAATGTTCAGCCTTATTACTATAGGCCTCCTCAGAACTACCCATACCAGGCTCAACACAGACCTCAACCCGTCTTAGCTCAGCAGCCACCCCCACCAGCGAATGTCATCTCAGTCAAATACGCTGCTGCAGAAGAGAACCTAAGTAGGGCTTTAGTGCCTTCTTCACCCTTGATCACCGAAAGTGACCCGAACTCAAACAGTTTTGACTCTACTCATGTAACTAGTCCACCAGCTTATTACACGGAGTCACCAGAACATGTGGAGACATATCATTATGATAGTCCCCCAATGGAACCTAGTTGGGAGCCAGACTATACTAATGTGATGTATGCAAACCCAAACCCACGGCCCCAATTGAGACAACAGAGACCACAGGGCCCTAGAGGACCATGCTTTAGGTGTCAAGGAGATCACTTCATAAAGGATTGTCCACATCCCCCAATAGCAAGGCAATCACAGTACTATAGCATCCAAGGCTTTTGTGTCGACTGTGGCAAAGAGCACATAATCAAAGATTGTCCTAAGAACCCAGTTAACGCTTCGAATGTGACACCGATCAACGTGATAGGTATTGTAAACAACGCAGATGGATCCAACCCTACATACGTGCCTATCCAAGCTATAACCAGAGCCCAGGCGCTCTTACAAAACCAACAGCTTAATCAAGAGAAAGTAGCAGGAACTAGTGAAGTTGCAGAATCTAGCAGTAAAAAGACAAAATCTTGGAAAGATTCTAGAGAAAGGATAAAGAGAAAATGGAGTAAAAAGATAAGTGAGTTGGAAGGAAGTTTAAGGGAATCTAGAGCCAAAATACAAGAATTGGCTTCACAAGAATTAAATCAAGAAAACCCAGCTCAGAAATCAGGATCGGTTTTAGCGGAACCCATACCAGAAAATCTAGACATGATGTTTCGTGCATATCAGGCTAGAATAAAAGAGGGACCCCAAGTAACGGAAATGAGTAAAAACTACCCTCGAGCTGATCTAGAAATTGAGAGAACTAAACTTTGCATGAAAATGGTAGAACTAGCACAAGCCTTGTTCGAAGCCTCTAGATATCTTAATTGGAATAACATGGCAAAACCGGAACTGCACTTTCAAGGACTAATGGAGAGGCTAGAATATTTGATAGAAAGCAAAGAGAAAAAGGATCAGTCTAGGAACCCTATCGTCACAGAGACACCGGAAAGGAATGCACCATCCCTGTCTCAAGTTCCCAATACAGAAAGTCAAGACAATTTGTCTTCCATACATAGGTACTCTCATGAATTTTTGAGGGAAATCCAAGAAGAGAAATGGAGAAAGGAACAAGGAACCCATCCTCCTATTCAGGAAATAGACGACTTGCAGGAACAATTTCCCCAAGACATCCCCTCTATATATGATGATGTAGAGGTGGAACAACCGAGTGAACACACAGGATTTGAATCTAATTCTTTACAAGAATTACCTCAGTTCACAGGACCTTGGGAAGCAAAGTCTATTAGTATGAGAGCACCCACGATAATAGTGAGGAATGAAGAATCAGTGATCCCTAGGAACACGGAAGTGATCAAGAATACCAAAGTACAGTGTAATCTCACTCTGGAGGAATTGTTAAAGGTAAAACCAGAATTGTGGAAGCACGTAGCAAATCAATTCCCTGAGCTAGCTACCACACCCTCTCAGATAGGATCACATAAGAAGGTACCAGAGATACCCGTGGAAAAGATTGGAGACGTAAGCGAAGGAGAGGAAGGTAACACATATCTTCCAATAACCCATCAGGGCTACACCACGAAAGCCATCTTAGATTCAGGAGCAGGAGTAGCCATAGCTACCACCGCTTTGTGGAAATGTTGGGGTAAGCCAGCACTCAGACCCACCAGGATGAAACTACAAATGGCTGATGGACACATAGAAAAACCATTAGGCTTACTAGAAGGCATATCCCTCACCACTTGTGGTGTGGAATTTGAGCATACTTTTGCCATTTATGACTTTGCGAAAAATCGTGCTTATGAGATGATATTGGGACGACCATTCATGCGTCAGTTGCAAATTGTACAAGATTGGGGAACTAATTCTTTGTACTTGCAACATTTAGGAGTGACTACCAAAGTCAATCTTAAAGACTATTCACATCGAGATGTACCCCCAATACAATGGAATACCATCCATAAGACACCAGCAGAGACGGAATCCGTGCACTCATTAGAATCAGATCCTTCTTGGTTGCATGAGGATACTCATTTATGGATGTGTAAAGTAGCCAAACAAGAGGAAGAGTGGTTAGAAGCCAGGACCTTAGGTGCAGAACAACATCCACGAACTCTTCAGGACCCAGCTTATGCACCTGTAGTATTCCCAGACGAAGAGTTTGAACCCCATGGTTGGGCAGAAATCCTAGCAACCATGGATGTAGCCATCAATGAAGAACAATGGACACCCCACTGTGACGAGGATGGTTATGACATTTCAGTTTTCACGATAGAGCCAATAATGTGCGATGCAGTTTTAGAAGAATGTGAAGCTAGCACTGATGCATTTGAGGATGCAAGCGATGTTGATTTAGAATCAATTATTATGGACTCTCCATTCGCATCAGAGGAAGAATATTTCTACGAAGTAGAGACTCACACTCAGAGACACGAGGACGTCACGAATGAGGTAAGGTTAGCCACTCAAGTGACTACTAAAAGTGAAGGTAAGAAAAGAAAGAAGAAAGAAACCATGACAGAAAAAGAAGAATCTTTGTTTGGAGTACCCGAGAATTTCAAGAAATACGAAATTGATGATAGAAGGATCATGGTACGAATGCCCAATAGAAAGGCGAATGACGGGCAAGTATATGATAACCGAGAGAAAACCAAGAAAGTAATAGTTGCCATAGAAGGAGAAGAAGAAAAATGTACATACATAGGGCATGATTTGACGACTGAAGAAGAAGAAGAGTTAGTTGCCCTATTGCGCGAATATAGAGATGTTTTTGGTTGGAGTTACAAAGATTTGAAGGGAGTAGACCCAGATATATGTTCTCATAGAATCCCTATGACTCCAGATGCAAAACCGACAAAACAGAAACCGTACACGTATAATGATAACTACGCTGCGAAGATTAAAGAGGAGATAGATCGCTTGATAGAAGCAGGATTCATTTACGAAATTGAGCATACCGAATGGGTATCCCCCATTGTGGTTGTGCCCAAGAAGAATGGAAAATTGCGTGTGTGTATTAACCTTAAAAAAGTTAATGCCGCAACGATTAGAGACAGTTATCCTCTTCCTATCACGGAACATCTATTGGAAAGAGTTGCGGGCAAGGAAGTTTACAGCTTTCTTGATGGATTTTCAGGCTATAACCAAGTAGCCATTGCTCCAGAAGACCAACACAAGACGGCTTTTGCCACAGAATGGGGCATATTTGCATTTCGTGTAATGCCATTTGGCTTGACAAATGCACCCGCTACTTTCCAGCGACTCATGTGTCATGTTTTTAAGGAATTTTTACGCAAGAGCTTGGAAGTTTATGTCGATGACTTATGCGCTCATTCAAATGTGAGACAGACACATATCCCGGAGTTAAGACAAATATTTGACAAATGTCGAGAATATCAGGTTTGTTTGAACCCAGAAAAATGCGTTTTCATGGTCAGACAAGGCAAAATTCTAGGACACATTGTGTCACAAACGGATGAGGAAAAAATGAAGGTAATTGGGGATCTACCCAGACCAACCAATGTGAAGGAAGTACAGGCATTTATGGGCCATTGTGGTTATTATAGGAGATTCATACACATGTATGCAATCATAGCCAAGCCTTTGTACTCTCTTTTAACCAACTTTGAATGGACAGGTGAATGTGAAAATTCATTCAATGAACTTAAACGACGCTTGTGCTCAGCACCTATATTGACAACCCCAGATTGGAGTAAGCCATTCCATGTACATGTGGATGCATCCAATTACGCCATAGGATGTGTGTTAGCACAACCCACGAATGAAGGTAACATAGATCTCCCCATAGCTTACGCGAGCAGACAATTGAACGCAGCAGAAAGAAATTACACCACGACGGAGCGAGAAGGATTAGGGATGATCTACGCTGTAAAGAAGTTTAGGCACTACTTGTTGGCCAACAAATTCAAGTTCTTTACAAATCATCAAGCCCTATTATATTTAGTCAACAAACCATGTAACACAGGACGATTAATACGCTGGTTTCTATTACTCATGGAGTATGATTTTGAAGTAGTAGTCAGGAAAGGAAAGACGCATCTTAGAGTTGACCACCTTTCAAGATTAACCTCAGGAGAAGCTCCTCAAGGAGTAGCGGATGAACTCCCAGATGCATACTTGTTTAACCTTGAGATAGCACCAGAATGGGCTAAACCAATAGTCCCTATTCTGACATACGGAGCCAAGAATCCTAGGATAACGATCAGAGAAGGAGAGATTACCAAGTCTCAGAGGTACCAAATCATGGCAGGAAGCATATATAAACAGGATAATCAAAAGATTCTTGCTTGTTGTGTAGATGAATCAGAACATGCGAATTGGTTGCAATTAGCACATGTAGGTGCACTAAAGCAACATCATTCAAAACATCGAACATTACAGACTCTGCATAGATTGGGAGTATATTGGCCTACGATGGAAGTAGATGTCTACAAGTTGTGTAAAGAATGTCAGGCGTGTTGTGAAAGACCACCATTAGAGCACACTACATTATATCATGTGTCTCTCACACCAGACTGGAGTGAACCTTTAGTGACATACTTGAGGACGAACACATTCCCTCAAGGCATGACCTTAGCTCGACAACGCAGTCTAGAGCAGGAAGCTCAAGACTATTCACTTATTGGCGATAATTTATACAAAAGAGGGCGAGATGGATATCTAAGACAATGTGTTCATGAGAGCGATTATCTGAGCATACTAGAGACTGCACACCAAGGTGTTGCAGGAGGTCATTTTGGACCCGATAGGATAATCAAAGCCATCCTCTTTGCAGGATTATGGTGGCCCACTCTTCACATGGATGCTCATACCTATGTAAAGAGATGTGATGTGTGCCAAAGAACTCAGTTTCCTACTCGCAGAGATGAAATGCCATTGAAACCCATGATGGGCGGACGTGCATTTTCTAAGTGGGGTATAGACTTTGTAGGACCCATTAACCCCCTTGCAAAAGGTACACATGCGGAATACATTATTGTTGCCACAGATTATCTAACCAAATGGGTAGAGGCAAAAGCCACAAAAAAGAATGATGCTCACACGACTGCAAAATTCTTATTTGAAAATGTCTTTACAAGATATGGATTGCCTATAGAGTTAGTGAGCGATCGAGGCACTCACTTTCTAAACCAAGTCATTGAATATTTGTTACAGGATTTTATGGTGATTCACAAGAAATCTGCACCATATCATCCTCAGGCAAATGGTCAGGCTGAAAGCACTAACAAGATACTTTGTAACGTACTGACGAAACTCGTGAACAACAAACGTTCAGATTGGGACAAACAGTTACACCACGCTGTTTGGGCATATCGAGTGGCCTACAAGACCGTACTCAATGCAACTCCCTTTCAGATGGTTTTTGGTCAGAATGCTTTGCTTCCTTTGGACTTCTTGATACCGACACTTAAGGTTGCACAAGAACATCAGTGGACCGGCCATGAATTATCAGCGAGAATAATGGACTTGGAACGATTAGGAGAAACCAGGCTGAAAGCAGCAGCAGGAATATACGCAGCGAAGAAGCGACAGAAAGCATATTTTGATGCACATGTGAAAGATAAAGGCCTAAAAGAAGGAGATTTAGTTCTAGTATATACGCTGAAACAACACGCACGGAAGTTAGAAAAGCGAGGTTATGGACCTATGATCATTAACAGACTTTCGACAAGTGGAGCAGTACAGTTAGCCACCTTAGAAGGAGATATAATGCCTAATTACATTAGTGGCTGTAGAGTCAAGCTATATCAGGAACCTCTTACTGAGGATATGCTTAGACGACTCACATTGGCAAAGAAGCGTAAGGAGGAAGAAAACAGAATACGAGCTGAAGCTCAGGCAGAACGCATTAAGCGCATGAAGCTAAGGAGACAAGGACTAGGGAGAGAACATTATAACCATCTGGAAACATCACCCAGATATCCCATGGCCATGTGTCAAGTAAAGTCAACCCCTCATCCTAGCATAGTGGACAGGAGACCATTCATTACAGTTAGGCTAGAGCACGGCAACCCTTGCCAAGAACTCAGGGCTTTAATTAACTCAGGTGCTGCGACTAGTGCGATTAGATGGTCCCACTATAAGGATTCAGGAATAGAAATGCGGCCTATTGAGGCATACCTCATAGGGCTAGGAGGCATGGAAACCCCTTGCATGGGTGAGGTGGACCTTCCTATCCTCATTAAGGATGTGACTATGACAGCGAAGCTACTAGTGTGCCATGATGACGACCTAATAGAACCCCTAATCCTTGGCCAAGATTGGCTATACGATCACTCAGTGGACCTAAATCTTAGACAAGGCTCCTGACAGATTGGAACCTTAGAACAGAGGCGAGTGATACCCCTTGACTTCCCTAACGGCATTCCGCCTGACGGTTGTAACCCTAGACCTTATGAAACACATGCGACGGAAGACCGGAAGATCTTTGATCAGCTCAATCACGCTACGTCTACACCAACCCCCTCGGGCTTGGCTATAGACAGTTGTCAATCAGAAGGACGACAGGAGATCTTCCTTGGGACTTCCTGCAAACTAGAAGGGACAGTTACCCAACCGCAAGGGCAGATGGACACAATCAGCGGTCAGGTGGGTTGCATCAGCGGCCAAATGAGCACGACACCCTGCGGTGCTCATCCTTCCAAACTTGTTGCGGACTGGCCTAGATTAAAGTTAAAGAACGAGTCACTTCCTAATGGGCAGGTCACGCAAGTGTTGGAACTCCCTTCCTTTCCAAAGCAGAGCGTCCATCCGACCTCTCTACCTCAACCACGACAGAGTCAACCACGACGAAGGAACCCAGACCGACGGCAGTATCAGAAGACACAACAAGGAAAGCAGTCTAGACCACCCAAAGGAAGCGGCACCAGACAAATATGGGTGCCAAAAGGACAAAAAGCACCGAAGAACTCCAACCAAGCAGAGATCAACAAGAAAAAGGCAGTGCAGAAACAGAATCGATATCCACCATCCCCTCGACCTCCTTCTACAGGTCCGAGCATTCGACAGATTTGGATCGCCAAGAAATACCTTACCCATAGACCCACACCCACGCAGATTTGGGTACCCAAACCATGTATCATAGCTCAACCCTTAAGCCATGTAATATATACCCCTCACAAATCTTTCCATCCCTTAATACCACCACACCCGATACTACCTTTTGCCCCTCAGCAGCAACCCACCACCCACCCAAAGACTCTTAGGAAATGGATACCGAAGCGTGTCCAACCGTCTCCCCCTAACCCCATGTCTGACAAAACTACCCCCCCGACTAACATACAACCTTGTAATAAATCACTAACCTTTAAACCTTGTATAAATTCACCCACCATCATCACACATCACTCATAATCTCGTCTCATCAAGAAATGTATGCATGATCTGAAATGTGTAGGTGTCTCGAGACCTGCACTAGTGCTGCAAGAGGCATTGCATCCATCACATCACAGCACTTGGCTACACGGGTTACGCATCAGTTATGGAAAGGGATTGCGGTCTCACTTTAATGGGATCATAATTAATTTCCATGCTAATGTGTTAATCTTTTGTAGCAGATCTTTCTCACTAGCGCACCAGTCATCATGCAAACTGACGCAGGACCATCAGGAGCAGGCCCCAGTGTAGCTGCGGTGCCCCTCAATGTATTACTAGCAGAATCCCACCCAACCGCTCCCCCGCCAGAATTCCAAGGATTTCTAGGGCCCATGCCGATCGACAACCCACCTATGGGCTACACAGAAAAGATACACCGTAACTCCCACTGGTTTCAGGGACTTGCAGGACCCTTAGCGGACGCGGATTTTATATTTGAATCCAATTTGACGTTTGATGACCGCACGTGGGGAAAAAATACCAATTCTTCTCCAGAGAGTTCGAAGACCTACAGAACACCCAGGACCTAACTCACGTTTGGGCCAGAGCAGGCTTCACGGAGTATTTCAGTGATCCCCTGCCCAAACCCGACTTTTACAGGTGCTATTATTTAATCACAACGTTGCGGGCCTCAGAGAATAAGGATATCCCAGGAACTTTTATTTTGCCCTCTTTAGTGGATGATCCACCTTACAAGAGATTTTACCTCTCAAAGGATTTAATTAGAGCTGCCATCAAAATTCATGGCACCCACACGCCCACAGATCGAGAAAGATTAATTCCAGACCCTATGAAACGTGGGGATGTCACTAAGTGGGAGGAGATATCAGCAATTACACCTGAGCTGTCAAAGCCGCTACGGATATGCATGCAACACTTCGCATTCCCCGCTCAGGACAGATTTACCATGCCACATAAAAGAATATGGTTTGGATTGTACTTGGCATGTACGGGACCTCAGACGGTTGATCTGGCGAGCTGGATCATTGATCAAATGTATTTGGCACAACACAGATGGGAACGCAAGAAAGTGCTTAATGGATGTTGTGCGCTCACAAGAATATTTTATATGTGCTTGGCCTATGATTTGCCAATTGAACGTGCATTAACAGGAGAAGAGCTGAAAGCATTCAAAGGAACGACGAAGAAAGCCCGGAAGCCCAGCAGAGCACGGGCAGGTAAACGCATGAGAGGCACTATTCCTTGCCTTCAAGTGCCAGAGTCACCATCTCCACAACCCTCTCCAGCACAATCACCGACAGAAGCCGCTCCCACAGTGCAACCTATTCGCATAAGGTTGTCTAGACCAGTGGTCACAGAGGGCACTACTAGTACCATTGCACCTCAGGCAGCTGCAACCACAGAACCCACCACCACGACAGTAGAAGCTCCCACCACTATTGGTGCGGAAGCCTTTTCTTTCCCATTACCACACATGGAGGCAGAACCAATAAACACAACATTCGATTTTGAGATGCCGGATGCATTCTCAAATGAGTTCCAGTTTTCAGAGGCACAAATGTTCTCTCAAGAATATGAACGCCCCAGCTACCCTACCACACCGCGGGATCTGCCACAGGGACAAGTTGTGTCTAGCTCCGATGATGAACGAACAGCCACAGATGACGATGAAGGTGACGATGAAGCCAGCCAGGGCACGCATGATTCCCAAGAACAAGGACAGACAGACGGCCAAGGCCAACAAACCGATGCACACGGTGACACCAGCACGCATGAAGAGGAGACTTTCGAAGCAGCAGCTTACACGCTGGCAATCAAGAAATTATATCGTACGATAGAGAAAGTCTGGGCACGGAAGAAATTGACTGAAGAAGAGAGCCAGGCCCTAATCGAACAAGAACTAGTCTCCGGAGGATTTGAAGAAGTCTACATCAGAGGGTTTAGAGAACTGGTCCAATCCATCGGCCCGGTCGAAGCATTGAGATATTTACAAAGGAAGCCACTTCCTCAATATGACCCTCGCAGAATTCGCCTGTTATCGAAGCCCGATGAATATATTCGAGTTCCGGTAGGTGCTCAATCGTCCCACCAGGCGCAAGATGCACGCTTACGTCCGGAAAGACCCATCACTGACGAAGCTATCCTAGTTGACTCCCCACCACGTACTACCGTTGTACATACTACCACTATCCTTGAAATAACATCCACACCATCTACTCCTCTCTCACCTCACGTTTCACCAACCCATCCTGTATCCCCAGCACACCCACCTGCTCCTCCCACATCCACACCAGTTCACGGCAACATAGCCACAACCTTTGCCCCACCCATTCATGCCACCATGCCCGTACCCACCCCACCTCGTCTACATGTTAACCCCTTTATACCTTCATCCTTCCCATCTTTTCCCCCACCTTTAAGACACCCTTTCACCTTTCTAACCCCACTAACCTTCTCACCAGTTTCACCTCCTCAACCCACCATAACCCCTATTTCCCCTTTTCACCAAGCTGCTCCAACCATTCCCCCTGTAAACTACTCTACATTTGTAAATCCCGTCTTCACACCTACACAACCACCCACATACACACCGCTTTTCACAGTCACCGCACTTGACACGTCCAATGACATGGACATCTCACCACCCACCGCACCAGCACCCACTCCACTCACAGCACCATCATATTTAGGTACGTCACAATTTTCCACGATCACCACTACATCCACCTTCCCAACCCCATTTCCCATTCCCGCTGCATCTACTCCCACTGCATCCTCACTTAGCACCCCACTACTATTATCGCCAACCATAGACACTGCACTTCAACAAATGTTCACATGCATGTCACAAGTACGAGATGAGTTCGCATCTCTGGGCAACAATTATCAACAGGTGCAGAGGACGACCAACGAATTGCAGTCGCAACTCAATTCATTATCAATCGAGAATGCCTCTTTAAATACGCGATACCAAGAACTAAGAGAGGCATATCATAAGCTAGAGCTAGAAAGTGAAGAGAAAACAAAAGAAGCCACTGCTGATCTGGACAACCTGCTTCGAGCCCAAACAATTAGGAACGCGACGCTGACCAGAAACATGGGTTTACTCAGGAGGCACCTAGCCGCAGCCAAGGAGGAGAACCAGAGACTCCAAGAGCAGAATAGAGAAAATTTGGAAGCGGCATTGGACCATCCTGAACAACCTTTAAGTCCTAGCAGATTCAAAGCAATCCCATCCGAATCGATGCGGATGTTGCTAGATGACCACGTTCGACTGCTAGAGGACTATGATCGAATGAACGAAGAGCATCAGAAGCTAAAAGAAGATCACAAGCTACTACAGCTCAGAGAACCGGCACCACAACAACTACGAGTGGCAGCAGAAGTACCAGAACCTGTGCACCCCTCTCCTGAACTCATAGAGGAACTCAACGCACTACGGGCCCAGGTAGCCACTCTCCAATCACGCATAGATGTATACGAAGCACCACCACGGCCTGATTCCCCACCGGAGATCCCAGCTGACGACGAGAACATAACCATTCCGGTGGAGGAAACGTTTGAAGAAGCATACGAGAGCCCATACCCATCCCAGGCGGACAAGTCACGGCTGAAGGCCAGATGACCTATGAACTTCCTACCCCCGCGTGGATGAAAACGATCGAAGAACTTGGAACGACACATTCGGCCAGAGTAGAGGCACAGTTACATGCCATGGCCATGATTGAAGAGAGAATCTTACAATCCCCCTTCTTTGCTCATTTGGCCCCCCGACGCTATATATCTGGGCATGAGCTGTAGTATAAGCCATACTTCATGTTAATGGCTGAATATCAGCTAGCTATAGAAAAAGAAACCGGCATGAAACCCACGCATGCTACACAATTCAAGCCGGCGGACTTGCCACCAAATGCGCAAAGAGGAGAAATCCATCAACCTGATTGGCGCAAAGACCTCCTCCAGAAGTACCCAGAAATGATGAGCACATGGGTGAAAGCGCCTTTACGTTTAAAGTATAATCCTTGTTGGGGACCAGTACCACGACGCCGCTCCTGGACTGCATTCGCTATCAAAGTACAAAACAATAGGCAGTGTCAGGATTGGCTGAATTACCCCTACTTCAAGCCGCCCACCGAGTTGCCCACTGTTGGTTATATGATGGCTACAATCCGTCACTGGCTCCCTCGCCTGAAGCATATGGATGATATCGCAGCGCATATGACTGTCAAAATTTTTGACATGATGCAAATGATATTTAAAGTCTTCCGACGCGTCAAGGCACCGCATGTAAACACCCCGGGATTTGAGCATGGTAACTTTGATCTAGTATATGACATGAGCACAACGCCATCGCTCCGGGTGTGTTATGCCTGGCCCTGTAGAATAAAATACCTCCCGGCATGCTACAAACAAACCTTTGAAGAGATGTTCACCACCGGGTTTTGGGAATACCATTCCGAGGTATTCATCAGCAGGCCCACACATTTATTGCAACTTTTTGCCTGTGAGCGAATGGTTTATTCCACGCATTATCAACTCCCGCCACCCGACGAACCGCAACCGATAGACTGGGAGAAACTCGAGGCTGATCTGGCCTGAGGCATTCGAGTATCTGAGCACACCCTCGCTCACGACCTCCTACAAAACTACATCCGGCAGACCGCACAACAAGGTTCTGTCGAGGACGACAGACGCGAGAGGGAGGGGGGTGTTGGAAGCAGTCAGAGGCACAGACGACATGGAAGCATGTAAAGACGGAGCAGGGAGCCAGTCGGATCATTTTTTTCAAACAATTATGTTTTTATTACCTCTTCAAACATCCAACAGTGATTTTCATCACTCTTGTAACATATGTAATAAAGACAAAACCCCATTTAGCTCCATTTTGTGCAAGCCGAGGAGTCCTCGAGCTTGAGGAGCTTAGGTAGAATGCTCGTACCAAATTTCGTTATTTTTAGACATCGTTTACCCTTCCAAATAGCCTCTAGGACCTATTTTTTAACTAGGCCGGTCACTAGATGTGAA
>CM035442.1:78905347-78912847 GCA_020310875.1 Ceratopteris richardii
CGTATACATGTACGTGTATATGTATGTGTATGTGTATGTGTATGTGTACCTATACATGTACGTCTACCTATATGTGTACGTGTATGTGTACATGTATGTGTACGTGTATGTGTACATGTACGTGTACATGTACGTGTACGTGTACGTGTACGTGTACATGTACGTGTACGTGTACATGTACGTGTACGTGTACGTGTACATGTACGTGTACGTGTACGTGTACATGTACGTGTACGTGTACGTGTACATGTACGTGTACGTGTACGTGTACATGTACGTGTACGTGTACGTGTACATGTACGTGTACGTGTACGTGTACATGTACGTGTACGTGTACGTGTACATGTACGTGTACGTGTACGTGTACATGTACGTGTACATGTACGTGTACGTGTACATGTACGTGTACGTGTACATGTACGTGTACGTGTACATGTATGTGTATGTGTACATGTTTGTACGTGTACGTGTACGTGTACGTGTACGTGTATGTGTATGTGTACATGTACGTGTACGTGTACGTGTACATGTACATGTACGTGTACGTGTACGTGTACGTGTACATTTACGTGTACATGTACGTGTACGTGTACATGTATGTGTACGTGTACATGTACATGTATGTGTATGTATAAGTGTACGTGTAAGTGTACATGTATGTGTACATGTACGTGTATGTGTATTCCTATGTGTATGTGTATGTGTATGTGTATGTGTATGTGTATGTGTATGTGTATGTGTATGTGTATGTGTATGTGTATGTGTATGTGTATGTGTATGTGTATGTATATGTGTATGTGTATGTGTATGTGTATGTGTATGTGTATGTGTATGTGTATGTGTATGTGTATGTGTATGTGTATGTGTATGTGTATGTGTATGTGTATGTGTATGTGTATGTGTATGTGTGTATGTGTATGTGTGTATGTGTGTATGTGTATGTGTGTATGTTATGAATTATGGAATGTGTTGAGTAAGGAATTGTTAGAGAGTTAATTTATTAATGTATTTTGGTGTTTTTGATATACTAGTTGAAGGGTCGTGAGAAGCATGAAAGGCGTGCAAGTACGGACATCAGTAATTGGATTTATATTTTATATAGTTCGTAAATAAACCCACATAGAGGATTTGATTTTTAGAAATAACTAGTAAAATTAGTGGTTAGGATACGGATCACTGTGGACTGGAATTTATGTTATTAAAAGCAAAGGCTCTCTACAAAAGATATCAACTTTTACTTTCATGCATGCTTTTCAAAGCCGCTCTCATGTAACCACTATTTTCAACATGATCAAAAATCCTATAAATACATGCACTCTGTGGATTGTTGAAATAGAGTGCATGGGGGGGGGGGGTGGGGATATTGCACGCAATATTGCATTCTGTCTCATCTTCTCGTGTATCTATTTCTCTGTGTATTTTCAGCATTCATAACCTCTATATGTGCATGAGTTAAGATCTTGATAATAGCGATATCAGAGCTTTATGCTCATCACTATGGAGGAGTCTATTTTTGTTTGTTTTGTCCTCTGTTTAGTTTTCGTTTTTGGTTTTTGTTCCGGTTCTGATTCACGATTCTGGTTTCAGTTTTTTTTTCTGTTTTGGTTTCTTGTTTCTATTCTAGATTGAGAACCAGAACCTTCATTTACTCGGAGGTGTCAACTAATGCATATAACTTAGGCATAACTAAGGCATTACTTTGGCATCCAAGGCTTCCTTGGCATCTATTGGAAGCCATTGGCTTCATGTGAACCAATTTTAATTTATGAGTGGCAATAAGTAGTTTTATATTCACCAAGGTCGGAGGATTTGAACCCACAACCTCACTCTCAGAAGGGAAGTGCTTTACCACTACACTATCTCTTTGTGTTATCACTCCAGTTCTCTTTTCTTATATTTGACACAACTTGCATCTCTTTCTTACCTTTTCAATTCCCAAGAACAACACTTCCTTTTACATTTTAATTCAAGCAAGATCAAAAAAAAATTTTTATATATCTAGCAAGAGGGTTTTGTTCTTTACATTTCATGGAACCTATGAACACCATAGAGGATTTTGGTAACTCACCTCTACCTGAGGCAACACTCAAGCAACAGCTTGAGGTCCTGTGGAACGAACTTCGTGGCACTTAGAACGAGATCCGACAACGCGACAAAGTGCTTTAAAAGATGCAATCTGATGAAGATAACCTTATGAGGGTGGTAAAAGCTATTGTCTCTACCCAATCGGATGGCACACATTCCAAGATTGATGTTAAAAATTACCAATTTCTACAGTTTGATGGCCGTAAGGATGGCCCTTTACGTCTTTCATGGTTGTGATAGTTTGACTATTTTTATACTAATGAAACATAAGCTGAAAGTGAAAAAGTCAAATTTACCACTAATTGTATGATAGGAAAAGCTCAAATTTGGTGGAATGATCTTTTTCATAGTGTAGATTGTCCAAACACATGGAAGGCTTTCCAAGAAAAGCTTAAGAAGTCTTTTCTACCCCTACACTTTAGCCTAAATATTCAATGATTGTGGGCTACATTTACATGGATGGAAGGTGATACTTTTACAACCTATATGGACCGGTTCTACCAATACCTAGTATTTCTTCGCTTACTTGAAGATGTTTCAGATGATACTATGAAGGAGAAGTATAACAATGGTTTAAAGAAGGAGATTCAAGCAAAGCTTCACTCATGCCAACCTACATCGCTTCATGAAGCTATTGCCTTTGCTCATGATGTGGAGTACAAGTACCAATTGATTATTAAAATGATCAATTTACAACAGCCATGTCAACAACAACAACCTTTTCACTAGTCTTTTTTATGTGACGTACTTACATATAGAATTTAGTATGTAGGAGCATACTTTAGTTATGCTTACCAAAATGAATTAGAATATTTAGAGTATATTCTAGTCCAAGAATAACTGAAAAAAACACTTCAAATAGTTAGTAATATATGTTATTTTATTGACTTATTTAAAGACTATGTTAGCACCTTATAGATAATTTTAATAATTTAACTCCTCCATGAACATTTCCATGCATGTGTTTTTACATGGAACATGCTTATTTTCGTTCAATGATGACACATATGATTGGCCATCCATGTTTATTATTCCTTTCTCAACTCAGCTCAGTTGCTTTTTCAACTAAGGGGCATTTATATAGTTTGTAAATAAACCAACATAAAGGTTTGATTTTTAGAAATAATTAGTAAAATTAGTGGTTAGGATACAGACCACTGTAGACCATGATTTCTATTATTAAAAGCAAAGGCTCTCTACAAAAGAGACCAACTTTCACTTTCATGCATGCTTTTCAAAGCCACTCTCATGTAACCACTATTTTCGACATAATAAAAAATTCTATAAATACATGCACTTTGTGGACTGTCGAAACAGAGTGCATGGGGGAAGATTGCACCCAATACTACATTCTATCTCGTCTCCTAGCATATCTGATTCTCTTTGTATTTTCAACATTCATAACCTCTATATGCGCATGAGTTAAGATCCTGACAATACTATATGTGTATCTGTGTATGTATCTATGTATCTGTATGTGTGTGTATGTGTATGGCATATGTGTGTATGCATGTATGTGTATGTGTCTGTATGGGTGTGTAGTGTATGTGTATGTGTATGTGTGTGTATGTGTATGTGTGTGTATGTGTATGTGTGTGTATGTGTATGTGTATGTGTATGTGTATGTGTATGTGTGTGTATGTGTATGTGTATGTGTATGTGTATGTGTGTTGGCAGCAGCAGTCAAGGCACTGAAGGACTCACAAGACAAGGAAGCCAAAGAAGGGAGCCAGAGCGGAGAGAAGGCACAAGCAGACTAAGCAGTCAACGAAGATCTGGCAAGTAGGCCATTCAAATTTTTCCAAAACAACATCTTCATAACAGTGATTCTCATCACTACAAATCATTGTAAATACCATTTCACCTTTTTGTAACTCCATTTTGTGCAAGCCGAGGAGTCCTCAAGCTTGAGGAGTATTAGAAGTAGCATCGTACCAATTTTCATAATTTTTAGACTTCGTTTGAGCCTCCAAATAGGCCCTAGAACCTAATTTTTAACTAGGCCGGACACTAGGTCTGGACAGGGCCAAAAGCTAGTAAAAAACTATAAATAGAGCTAGAGAGCTCATTTCTGAGGTTAGCTTGTAATTGAATTGAACTTGTATGAGCATTTTGAAAGTAATCTAAAAGAACTCCATTGTCTTCCTCTTTGTTCTTGCTGTGTGTGCACGTGTGTGTGTGTATGTGTGTGCATGTTTGTGTGCTTCTCACTCACGCACTTGTGCCTTCACTTGCTCGAGGTCATCATACCATCCTCACGTCTTCCTGGATTGACATTAAAGGAGGTGCTACTCATCATTGAGCTACACCAAATTTTGGCACCGTTGCCGGGGATCGAGCTTTGAGGATGAGCGTGTGATGGTAAGACGTAGAGTTGAGGCGTTGGAGTCATAGGTATTTTCTTCACTTTTATCTATTTTCTTTTGTTTTTCTCATCACCATCATCATCCTCACCATCTCCCACATCCATCTCCATCATCGCAAAAAATTTCAGTTTTTGGTCATATCACCCCACCCATACCATTTCCCTCATTTCACTTGTGAGAGAGAGCGAGAGGAGCGATTGTGTGCTTGTGCTTTTTTGTGTTTTTTGAGATTTTCTGCAGGAACCAGCATCCCCAGCAGCTACACCAGCTTCAACAGGTAAAAAAAATTTGACTGTGCAGGTCCTGAGGCGTTGACCTCTGTCAATCGCGATCGACAAAAAAATTGACCTTCTTGCAAAACTAAGTGCATAAATGTGATGTATAGGCCTAGGGCTTCATGAATATGTGTTTGAAATTTTAAAATTCCTCAGATTTCTGTCAATCGATCGACCTGTCAATCGCGATCGACAAACCACGACGGACACTTGCCAACCGACCTGTCAATCGCGATCGACACGTCAATCGCGACCGACAGAGTCAACGACCGACTGACCACGACCGACAGAACCTATGCGTGACACGTGTCAATCGCGATCGACCCATCAATCGCGACTGACAGCCCCGACGGACTTGTCAATCGCGACTGACCCAGTCAACGAGTGTTTGACCACGACCGACAGACCCTCGCGACGGACCTGTCAATCGCGATCAACCCATCAATCGCGACCGACAGAGTCAATGACCCTTTGACCACGATCGAGTGAAAATCCGGGCCACGTGTCAATCACGATTGACCCATCAATCGCGACTGACATCCACGACGGACCAGTCAATCACGACCGACACGTCGATCGTGACTAACATATCAATCGTGATTGACAGAGCTTTCGATCGCGATTGACGGGCAAATTCGGCCAATTTTTTAGGGCAAAAATAGTGGTCTAATTTTTGGCAATTTGTGGGGAACTTTTAAGGGTTAGTAGAGCATTGTGAGACCTACACCCTAAGCATTTCGAGAAGTCCTGTCTGCTTGTTAACCTGTTTTAAATCTAGTTTTAGCCCCAAAACCCTGAATTGACATAACTTTCTCATACGAAATCCGTTTGCTGTGATTTTTGTTTTGTTGGAAAGCTGTACTTGGCAGAGACAGAGAATCTCACCATCAACCTGCGACACTGGATCATCGATCAAATCCATTTAGCCCATCAACGATGGAATAAGAAACAGAATAATGTGCTTCATGGGCGATGTGCTTTGACAAAAATAATTTACAGGTGCTTAGCGTACGACGTGCCCATTCAAAGAGCACTAGTATGGTCCAGGGCCCAAGAATTCCAAAGACAACTGTCAACGGTAGGTCCTCCATCGAAGAAAATGAGAGGGGGGTTCAATTACCATGTGCTCAAGCCAGGGGAGCCACCACCACACCAGAGGTGACCCCTCCCCAAACGCGACGTGTTCGACCATTTACCATTCGCCTACCCAGACCAAGTGCAAAAGGACCCAATCTGGTATTTCCTCCGATTCCATCGGACTTGGAGTTCCCACAAGGTTACACCCTAGCCGATTTGACAGATGAAGAAATTTCCCGCTTGATCAATGAGTCTAACCTGGAGACAGAAGCAGAGCAGACCCAAGGACCACAACCCACTGCTACAACTTCAACCCCGACCCAATCGACAGTAGTAGAAGTAGAAGAGGATGATGAAGAGACAGAAGAAGAAGAAGCCAACGATGAGTATGATCAAGAATATGAAGAACTTTCAGAACTAGCAAGTGCCCCAGCCTACTCGGCCCAAACAAAAAGATTGTATGAAACCATGAAGCGAGTCCAAGAACAACACAAACTGTCGCTCGAGACAGGAAAGGTGCTCATGAGCCAAATGTTAGCCGAGGACGGTGTCGATGACATGTTTATTGACTCAATGAACCTGCACGCTGACGCGGTAGGCTTAGATGAGGCTGTTCATGCAGCCATGGCTTACATTCATCGATTTGAGAAACGAGTGCCTACTCGCCCCATGCGATCCGGCAAACAAATCCACATCAATGTATCAGAACTAGGAGATAACACACAAACAGAAGAACATCAGCTGGAACCACTCTCACCACCCACCTCACCTCTCACTACACAAGTCACCTCACCACCCGGCACTACCACGCCTATTTCTGTCATTACCACATTCGTCATGGGAATTCCTCTCTCTCTCGACATCCAATTCGGAGGAGTTACCATGCCCTCTTTCACAACACTCTTCACACATATCACATCCACCCCACCCACTGTCCCCATCTACACAGTCACACACACGTTTGACACAATGGAAACATCACCAGCCACAGCACCACTCCCTCCCCCCACGCAGCCTCAATCTCCCACACCCCCTCCACCTACCTCACCACTTGACTCCACAGCATTCACAACTCCCTTCCCCCTCCCCATTCCCCCTACATCCTCCCCTTTCCCTGCATTCTTCAATGTAAATAATATGTTTTCAACGTTACATCAGTGTGTGTATCAACTTCAGAGTGAGTATCAGGCTCTCGAAGACCGTCATCGTCAACTGACTACGAATCACCAACAACTACAGAGATGGCTTATAGCCATAGAAGATGAAAAGGCCAACCTCAATCAACGCTATACCACACTTGAGCAAGCCCATCAAACTCTCCTGGAGGCACCCCAACCATCACAAGCGCCAGGTGTCAAACAACTCGAAACTTTACTGGAAGTCTACCAAACAAATAATCTAAGAGTCCGACGTAATTTGACTCTATTCAGAAAACACATGGCTACCGCCCTTGAAGAAAACAAGCATCTACAGAAGCAAAACGAGGAAAACCTGGAAGCTGCCATGGAAGGCTCTCCCCACGAGATCGACCCAGAACAATTCAAAGCTGTCCCCTCAGAAACAATGAAGACAATCTTGGAAAGCTATGCCGATCTATTAGAAGCACATGATGATTTGGAAAAGGAACGGGATGCGCTACACCGCCAGCTCAGGGAACAGGAGGCACAACCCAAAATCATAGAGACAACCACGACTTC
>CM035442.1:78920347-79180347 GCA_020310875.1 Ceratopteris richardii
GAGCACACATCCTAGGCATTGGAGCATCGATAAAAGCATTAGGCTTGAGGTTGGAAGCCCACTAAACTCCCTCAATGAATTTCTTAGCTTAGGCTAAGCACAACTAGCAAATTAGATTAACTTAGGACTATGATAGGCATGAACGCATTCAAGACCCTTTAAATTTTCAAGTCCAAGGCTATTTAAGCTAAATCAAGGATAACCTAAGTGGGAAAAAAACATAACTTGATCGATAAGAATATCAATTGCAACAAAATTAAGTGATCTTGGCGACGCCTCTATTGAAACAATAAATACATCCAATCGTAATCAAAAAGAACAAGTAAATATTGCAAAAAGACCCAACAACAGGGTTGTATTCACGAAATTGGGATAATCAACAAAGCATATGAATTGTAGGTCAGGCAGACACCTAGGACAAGATAGACAAAGCATAAGGTCATCCAAATCTAGTCTCAATCACACTGTTGGGTCATGAGTTAAGTAGCTCAGTGATTACCCTTATGCATTGAGCTTAGAGAGGAGTGATTCCAAAATTTCATTTAGCATGGAAAGAGCCACAGGAAATTCAAGACTAGCCTACTTATAGACCCTTGAAGTTCCCTACAAGACTCAGTTAGAGTACATACAAACCAACACATTAGGTTCTTGCATCTATGAAGACGGCTTAAGGTGATCAGTAGTACAATTTAAAAACCCTTATCAACCCTTTGAAATTGAACACCCCGTGGTCAAATTCCAAGAGGGCTCTTATATTGATAAGAAAGGACCCATGTATGTGGTTTTGAGCTTATCTGATTGGATATATGAATTTGGAATCATCATTCCTAAGTCTGAAATAGGAGATATGGAGCAAGAAAATATTGGAAAAGAACCTAGAACACCCTGCAGTAAGCCCATCCTCTCAAGGATAGTCACACCACAATGGACTTCTTAGGATAATAGAAGCATAGAGCTATTCTTACATAGAGAGATGATGGAGCCTATTGGAGATTCAAGCCAGATAAGCTAAGTGGGGTAGATGGAGTAACAATTTATGATTTCAAAGTCTTGAATACCCTAGAGAAGGTAATCTACTTAGATAACTCCTCTGAAAGAGTTTTCATGGTCATGGAACATGGAAGACATGCCTACACTTGGAAAGGAGAATCGGTATTCCCTCCACCTAGATCTTATGTGTCTCATAATCAGCAAGGAGTGGGATCTTCCCATATCCTAGGCAATCACAAGGAGAGAACTAGTGATAGACTTGAAGTAAGCTTTGCGAACCTTTCTTGGAGAGAAAGATCAGGGTTACATAAAAATAGAATGAATGAGGAGAGATAGAGGTATCTGAGGCACCAAAGAGGCATGGATGAGTTCCATATTCATAGATTCAGAGAACACCCTAGAATGTTGAGACCTACCCAACTAATGAAGTCAATGAAAAATTACTTTGATGGAATAGGAGATCCATACAATTATGTAGCCAAGTTTAAGCAAGTACTAAGACCTAAACATGTTGATGATTTGTTCACTCAGTACAATGCCTTTGGTCTAACCTTAAAAATATAGCTCTCACATGGTTTCATCCATTGCACCAAGGTCAACTTTAGATGCATTTATCACGGAGTTCTCTAAGAGTGGCATAAAGCACAACACTTCATCCATGATCCATAGCTTTAATCAAACACCTCAAGAAATGGTTAGGCTAGTAAGACAAAGATTCTAGACAATACCTTGAGAGATGCCCCATTCGAGAGTTACCCATGTTAGCCAAACAAGTGGCATTGCTTTTGGATGGCTTGCTAAGTGAAAAATTAGAATCATATGTGTACTTAAAGGAACCTAGAACCATAGAGCAATGTGTGGGAATGTGTATAGACATTGAGGATAACCTAATAAAAATAAGCAGGTTAGTTCGATTCAACTTTTTCAGATGTAGAATTTTTTTTGCATCAAGGTATTTTAGTCAATGGACATGGCTAGAAGCAATGATGTATTCTGTATGTTGGCTGTTGAGGATAAGTTGGATGCTACCAATTATCCATTATGGGCGTATATGATGTGTCATGTATTGGTTGCAAAAGGACTGTGGAATATTGTGCAGGGTGTTGAAAAACATCTTATTACACCTGTAATCACACTTGCTGAAGACGATGCAAATGGCATTGAAGATGATGATATTCTTCATGTTCATGTTTGTGCTCCGGTTCTTGTTGCACCTACTATAGAGCAAATTTGTTGGGATGGCGGAGATGCTAAAGCACATGCTTTGGTAGCCTTGTTTGTCAAACATGCCATTATTCCTCACATTCATTCTTGCAGAATAGCTAAGGATGCTTGGGATACACTTACCACTTTATACCAAGCAAGGAATGAGGCTCATGTTGCTTACCTCTAAAAACAATTGGAGAGTGAGCACATGAATGAAGGAGATTTCATGGACAATTTTCTCACAAAGATCAAAGATTTCAAGGAACAATTGATTTCTGCTGATGGAGTCTTTCCTGAGAGTTCGCTTCTGTGGACTGTTCTGAATGGTCTTCCCGATTCATATCAAGGTTTTGCTTTCACTCTTCATTTGATGATGAAAGGCAATCCAAAGGCCTTAACATTTGAGGAGTTAGTCGCTATTTAGTTGCAAGAAGATTACTCTAGGCAGAACAAGTCCATTATGCATGTTGGAGATCAAGCTTTCCTAGCTAGTCAGAAGGGCAAATGTAAATGGAGCTCTACTACTAGTAAGCAAAAATCTACTAATTCTACACAATCAAACAAGGATGATAGAGATGAGAAGAAAATAAAAAAGCAAAAATCATTTTGCAAATATTGTAAAGGAAATGATCATGTCATAAACAGCTATCCAAAACTCACTCTTGCAGAGGCAAGGAAGAAAAAGGCTAGAATGGTTGTTGCAGAGGCCTCTACACCCAAAACAGAGTCTGCTAATCTTGTGTAGAATGAAGAATGGGCATTTACCACTATTTGTAGTTATGAACCATCTTCTTATGAATAGTGCATGTCTGTAGTAGACTCAAATGTTTAGTACTTTGATAGTGGGGTAACCAAACATATTACCTCGTAGTGTAGTTTCTTCACTTCACTCGAGCTTGCCCTACAGGGAATACAATCACATGCACCAACAAATCCTCTTATCCTATCATGGGAGTTGGTAAGATCATTCTTATTATTGTTGTTGGTAGTTCTTTTACATTGTTGAATGCTTTATTTATGTCATGGATCAAGAAGAATATGTTATCAGTTTTAGCTTTAGCCAAGATTGGATTGGTTGTGAAATTTGTTGATGACAGATGTACAATTCATGATCTCTCAAATGGCGATGTCATTATTGCTTTTGGCATTCAATGTAGTGGGTTGTATAAGCTCATAGACTACGAAAAATCTGTGAATGATTCAGCATGTGCAATACATGATTCTCAGGCTATGTTAGATGCAAAGCTTTGGCATGCATGCTTTGGTCATATAAATTTTGCTAGTTGATTCAGTTTGTTGTCTCATAGATGAGCAGGTTTATGCATTGCCAAGGTTTCAAGCATTCACAGGTGGTTAAGCACATCTTTCACTACTTGAGGGGTACCAGGATACTTGGATTGTTTTATCCCAAGGGGGGATCACTACCGCCAAATTTACATGCTTTTTCTAACTCTGATTGGGATGGTTGCTATGACACTCATGTGTCCACTAGTGGTTTTTGCTTCATGCTTGGTAACTCATGCATATCTTGGTTGAGCAAGAAGCAACCTACTGTGGCCACTTCTAGTTGTGAGGCTGAGCATAGGGCAGCTTTGCAATGACTATTGAATGTGTGTGGCTTAGATGCCTTATGGCTGATTTGGGTGTTGGTCAGTCTTCTGCCATCATTTCATGTGATGCCATTCGAGCTCATGAATGCTTTTGCTACATTTCAAAGGCTAGGGTGTTAGTTGATTTAAGAATTATTGTAGAAGAATTTAGAGGTCTATGTTGATGACTTGTGTTCTCATTCCAACATCAAACAAATGCATATCCCTGAGCTGAAACAAATCTTTGACAAATGTATAGAATATCAAGTCTGCTTGAATCCAAAAAAGTGTGTTTTCATGGTAAAAAAAGGCAAGCTTCTAGGACACATAGTGTCAAAGAATGGGATTTCAACTGACAAAGATAAGGTTAGAGCCATCACAGAACTAGCTGGACCAAAAAATGTCAAGGAAGTACAAGGTTTCATGGGACATTGTGGATATTGTCGATGTTTTATCCACATTCAGATAATTGCAAAGCCTTTGTACAATCTTTTGACCAATTTTGAGTGGAATGAAGAGTGTGAAAACTCTTTGAATGAGCTCAAATGATGATTGTGTTCAAAACCAATCTTGACTATACTAGATTGGAACAAGTCATTCCATGTTCATGTGGATGCTTCCAATTATGCTATTGATTGTATGCTGGCACAACCAACAAGTGAAGTTAACATCGATCCTCCCATTGCTTATGCAAGTAGGCAGTTGAATGTAGCAAAATGAAATTACAGCACCACTAAAAGAGAAGGATTGGGAATGGTATATGCAGTCAAGAAGTTTAGATGTTATTTGCTAGAAAATAAGATTAAACTCTATACGAATCACCAGGCATTACTCTATCTTGTGAAAAAACCTTGCAACACTAGTAGGTTAGTAAGATGGTTTCTCTTACTAATGGAATACAATTTCAAAGTCATGGCCAAGAAAGGCAAGACTCATCTTAGGGTGGATCACCTTTCTAGACTCACTTCAAGAGAATTCTTGCAAGGAGTATCAGATGAACTTCCTGATGCTTACCTCTTGAACCTAGAAGTAGTACCTGAGTGGGAAAAAACAATAGTGCCTATTCTTACTTTTGGACCAAAAATCCCCATAGTACAGACGAAGGGCAAAGAGATTGTGAAGTCTCAAAACTTTCATATATTGACAGGAATCATATACAAGCAAAATGGTAAGGGAATCTTAGCTTTTTGTGTGGAAGAAGACAAACATGATAAATGGTTGCAATTAGCACATGTAGGTACATTGGAGCAACACCCTTGGAAATATTGAACCCTATAGACTCTAAAGAGATTAGATGTGTACTTACCGACTGTGGAAGCGGACGTGTATAGGTGGTGTGAGGATTGCTCAATGTGTATTAGTAGAAATCCTGTGGAACATGCTATGTTGTATCAAGTATCTTTAATACTTGATTGGATCAATCCATTAGTTGACTTTTTGAGGACAAATACATTCCCTCAAGAGATGATCCTAGTAAGAAGAAGGAGTCTAGATTAGGAGGCTCAAGAATAAACACTCATTGGAGATAATATATACAAGTGAGGATAAGACGGATATCTAAGACTTTGTGTTTATGAAAGTGAATATCTCAAGATCTTAGAAATGGCACACTAAGGTGTGGGAGGATGACACTTTGGACTTGATTGAGTGATCAAGCTTTTCTCTTCTCAAGTCTTTGGTGGCCTATCCTTCATATGGATTCTCATACCTATGTGAAGCGGTATGATGTATGTTAGAGGACTCAGTATCCAATATGCAAGGATGAGATGCCACTAAAACCCATGATGGGAGAACGTGCATTCTCCAAGCGGGGAATAGACTGCATTGGTCCTATTAATCCCCCAGCCAAGAGTTCACATGTTAAGTATATCATTATCACAATGGATTATCTAACCAAATGAGTGGAAGTAAAGGCAACCAAAAAGAATGACACACAAACAACAACAAAGTTTTTTTTCGAGAACATATTTACA
This sequence comes from Ceratopteris richardii, assembly GCA_020310875.1. Taxonomy (NCBI): domain Eukaryota; kingdom Viridiplantae; phylum Streptophyta; class Polypodiopsida; order Polypodiales; family Pteridaceae; genus Ceratopteris; species Ceratopteris richardii. Next base: position 78,926,106 of record CM035442.1, read on the forward strand.
AGATATAGATTGCCAATGGAGTTGGTAAGTGATCATGGTACCCACTTCTTGAATGAGGTCATTGAATACTTGCTACAAGAATGCATGGTCATCCACAAGAATTCTACACCTTACCACCCATAAGCCAATGGACAAGCAGAAAGCACAAATAAGATCATATGCATTGTATTGACTAAACTAGTTAAAAAAAAGTGCTCAAATTGGGACAAATGACTACATCACATTGTTTGGGCATATAGAGTGGCCTATAAAATGGTCCTCAATGCCACCCCCATCAAATGGTATTTGGTCAAAAATTTGTTCTACCATTGGATTTTTAGATACCCACTTTGAAGGTGGCACAAGAGCATCAGTGGACTTGCCATGAACTCTCATCTAGGATCTTTGACGTAGAACAATTGAAAGAAACTAGATTGAGAGCAGTTGTAAGAATATACGCTGCAAAGAAAAGGCAAAAGGCATACTCCAACACCCATGTGAAATATAAGGGCCTGAAAGTGGGAGACCTAGTCTTGGTGTATACATTGAAATAACATGCTCAAAAGTTGGAAAAGTGTGGCTATAGACCTATGATCATCAACAAGATATCAACAATTGGAGTAATCCAATTAGCTATGTCAGATGGTGAGATGCTACCAAGTTACATTAGTGGTTGTAAAGTGAAACTTTTCCAAGAGACTTTGATGAAAGAAATGTTAAATCCACTCAACACAACCAAGAAACATAAGGAAGAAGAGAAACGAACATGCAAAGAAGCCCAAACAAAGGCCTTAGAACGTATTAGATGCATGAAATTGAGAAGACAAGGTATAGATCAGTCTAGGCAAGTTACTTATGAGGCACCAAGGTATCATATGGTGATGTGCCAAACCATAAGTGTTCCCTCTCATTGTATAATCAATAGATGTCCTTTTATATTCATAGAGGTGGGGCAAGGCATGGGTGCAAATACTATCAAGAGGTGGGAAAGGGCATGGGTGCAAAGACTATCAAGGCCTTAATTGAATTAGGGGTAGCCAATAGTGTTGTTAGATTTTTAGGTTGTCACATCATGAAATTGTGCATTAATTATGTCGAAGCTTATCTCATAGGATTAGGAGGATTAGAAACCCCTTGCATGGGCAAGGTGAACTTCCCATCTCCATTCAAGTCGTCCATATGCCAATCAAAGTGTTGTGTGTTATGATGAGGATCTTATTGAGCCTCTCATTCTTGGTTCTACAATTATGTAGTCAACTTAAACCTAAGAAGTGGACTTCTTTAGGTTTAGGTGAATAATCAATGCATCACAATCACACTATGAAGTTTCACAAACATTAATCTAGGAATGGCATCAACTCCTAGTCCTTAATCATGAGGAAAAAAAATGTTGTTCTTGTCCAAAGCTCTATTATGCAAAAGGGTGGAGCTCTTGAAGAACTAGCAGCAGAGATGACAAAACTTCCTCCTTCTTTTCCAAAGATTATAATTTTCATGGTAACTCAAGCAAGGAAGCATATGGAACAACTTGAGTAGACTACAAAATTTCAGAAACATAAAACAACTCGAAGCCATCCAATTCATGGTGTGAAGCGGATATGGAGACACAAGAGTGAGCAACAACCTACTCCCTTATGGGAACCCCCACTTTTGAAGAAGATGTCCAAATCAAAGCGGCCATGTGGCTATACCTCCAAGAGGTCATTCTCAGCATGTATCCTCTATTTGGATACCTAAGTGATTGATGAAGGTTGACCACAATCCTAGATAGATCTGGGTGCCTAAGACCTGCTTGCATGCTCAGATAGACACACAGAAGCTTGTAAGATTGAATCCATTCTCATCTAAACAAACCCCTCAAAAACCAATGAGAAAAGTTATTGTAAAATTTTACTCAAGTGCAATCACACCTAGCATTACTTGGAAATGGGTACCTAAATGGTCCCATATCTAGGTAGAGTCATATTTGAAACCCTTAGTGTAACCACATACAAAATTTGTAATATCATAAGGGAAATATGGAGAGTCAAATTATGTAACAAACACCCTGACCCCATTGTGTAAATATCCTTGCATAATAGAAGATGCATTGCAAGCACATTCCTTATCCCAAGTATGCATCTCGGATCATCCAGTAACCTTAATAACATCCACCCACATTCACATTACACATCAGAACCACTAACTCAATAATAGTCACGGATGGCACATTGGTATTGTAAAGGGAACCAGGTCTCATCTAATTTCTGATACAATACTAATGTGATTCTCTTCTTCTAGGAGATTCATGCGACATTGACTACCTTTGTCATCATGGACGATGTTGTAGGCACTAGCTCTTAGGCTAGAATTATCCAACAAATTATAGATATCAATGCTTTACTATTTTAGAAGTACCCAAGGAGCGACCATAGGCTCTAGTGCACTTGCAAATAGTACCTTTTAGGATCCACCAATGGGTCACATGATGAGAGTCAATAATAGTTTGCATTGGTTTAATGAGACGGATGAACCTCTAGGAGATGTGGCTTACATATGGGAAGCCAAGATTCAATTCAACAATGTATGGGGAAAATATCATTTCTTTACACGAGAATTTGAGCAACTACAAAATGCAGAAGAACTCCAATTTGTTTGGCGCAAGGCAAATCTATTGGAATACTTCAATGCACGGTTATTGAATCCAAACTTCGTGCATTGCTATTATCTTATTAACACACTACAACCTAACAGGGACACTACGGCATCCAATGCTTTTATCATTCCATCCCAACATAAGGGAATGAATTAAAGAAGTTTCAACTCACCAATTATTTAGAGTAGGAAACTTTGGATATGTAGGGTATGCATATCCATACAGAGAAAGAGATCTTAGTACCAAACACCATGAAGAATAGAAATCTCACCAAACCCAAAGATATAGTAGCCATGACCCCAAATATAGCAGTCCACCTTAGAATGTGTATGCGACATTTCGCTTTCCCTTAGCAAGACAGGTTCACACAACCCCATAAGAAAATTTGGTTGAAAATTGGCCATCAATTTCCCACATTGGATCATTGACCAGATTCATGTAGATAACAAGAGATGGCCTCGCAAGACCATTTTGCATGGATGTTGTGCTCTCACTCATATTATTTGTAGGTGCTTAGCTTATGAAATACCTATTCAGTGAGCCCTATCATGGAACAAAGTTTAACAGTTCAAAGGCAAAAAGGCCTCTACACCTCCATCCAAAAGGATTCCATGTGCCCAATCAAGAGGGGCTACATTGAATCCCAATATCTCTTCGACACCACAATGGGTAGTACATCCCTTCACACTCACATTACCAAGGAGAAGTATGTTGGAGTTTGAGGTCTACAAAAGCACATAAACAACACACCAAGAAGAAGAAGCTTGGAGCACAACACACAATACTGAATGTATTAGCAAGTGAATGTACAAAGATAAGTAACATGTTAGGGTTATAGACATATATTCAAGTTGGGGGAAAAACCCTCCTAAAGAGAAAAAAAAAAAGTGCCCTGGTAGTCCTAAGTGCATTCACACACATCACTACCAAAATATGTCAATAGATCCCCTTGGGAGTGATGCAATGAACATGGAGTTGGCACTCATGTATAAGGAAGTGCCAAGCTATGTGGAATCAATAAAGAAAGTAAGCCCAAAGTTTTATGGAAAGCTTCAAACTACTCCCTAGGTAGAGCCTTTGTGAAAAGGTCTACAAAGTTCTCTTGTGTGGGAACATATGCCAAACTGATCTCTCCAACAGAGAACCTCTCCCTTACATAATGATAGTGCAAGCATGGAACACACGGTTCCTCACAATTGCCAATGCACTCTAACTATCAGTGAAGATGGTGGTGGTAGAAGATTGACCAACACCAAAATGAGCCAAAAGGCTCAGCGACACACACTTAACAATCGCTCTGAAAGCTGCCCTATACTTAGTCTCACAACTAGAAGTGGTAATATTAGGAAGCTTCTTACTCAACCAAGATATACATTAGCTACCAAGCATGCATTTCCTAGATACTAGCCTAGTGAGTGTCAGAAAAAGCATGTAAATCTAGCAGCAATGATCCTCCCTTGGGATGAAACAATCCAAGTAGCTGGGTTCCACTCAAGTAGCTAAAGATGCACTTGAATACCTCCCAATGCTTGACACCTTGGCAATCCATAAATCTTGTCATTTGTAAGATAGAAAACTGAATATTAGGTCGAGTTATGCATAAGTAAATCAAGCATCCAACAACCAGCTAATAGAGAGCAACATCAAATGCATCTCTAGCATCATGAAGACTCAATCATAAACCTATTTCCATAGGAGTGGCTATAGTTTTGCAATCTTCAAGTTCAAAACATTGCAATAATGTGTCAATATATTTTTTTTGACACATAGCTATTCCACCATCAACTTGGATAAATTGAATGCTCAAATAATGATGCAAATACCCCAAATCTGAGATCTCAAATGAGGCATGACAATTAGCCTTAAAATCAACAATATGATTCTTATTGAGAAGCACATCATTTTCATGCTTAACATATAAGGTGCTCTTAGCTGGACTGCTCTCAAAACCATGGACAATCAAGTAGACATGTATCTTTTCATACAAAGCACGTGGTGCTTTCTTCGAGCCATATAATGCCTTTTTCAACTTTCACACTTTGTTTTCATGCTCTTTCTCCACAAAACCATGGGGATGAGAAACATACACTTCTTCATGTAATTCACCATTCAAAAATGTAGTTTTAAGGTCCACCTGATGTACATTCCAACCATGATGGATTGCAAGTGCACAAATGCTATAAACAGTAGTCATTTGACATATGGATGCAAAAGTTTCATCAAAATCAATGCCTCTTTCTTGAGCATAATGTTGATATATTTAGATAGTGATGTGTGTGAACACATTAGGATCGTTGGCCCACTTTTTTCCCTCTTTAGGAGGTTCTTTTCCCTTGGCTTGTATATACACCTTTAGCCCTAACAGGTCACTCATCTTTGTACATTCTCTTGGTAATACATTGAGTATTGAGTGTTGTGCTCCAAGCTTCTTCTTCTTCTTCTTCTTCTTCTTCCTTATGTTGTTTGCGTGCTTCCATAGACCTCAAACTCCAACAATTGGTATTAGAGTAGGTTGCCACTTCATCTAGGTCATCATCGACATTCCTCCAATCACAACCTCAATTGCTTTTGGCCTTCAAATGCACTATCATAGTGCCTGTGTAGGCAGCTTTATCTTTTTGTGCTAAAGATATATACAAGTTTGGATTCGCTAGTATAAGCACCTCAAAATCTGCTACATGTTTAGTAGAGCTTGACAGGGTAATTTTGTTCAACTTTTTGAGATACAAACCTATTTTTGCATCAAGGTATTTTACTTTGTGGCCATGGCTAAAAGCAGTCATGTATTCCATATGTTGGTTGTTGTGGATAAGTTGGGTGGTACCAATTATCCATTATGGGATTATATTATGTATTATGTATTGGTTGCAAAAGGACCGTGGAATATTGTGAAAGGTCTTGAAAAACATCCTATTAAACCTACAAATAGAGTTACTAAAGCTGATGTAGATGGCATTGAAGATGGTGATATTCTTCATAGTCATGTTTGTGTTGTGGTTCCTACTACACCTACTATAGAGAAACTTCATTGGGATAGCAAAGATGCTCAGGCACATGCATTTATAGCCTTGTCTGTCAAACATGCCATTATTCCTCACATTCGCTCTTGCAAAATAGCAAACGATGCTTGGGATCCACTTACCACTTTATACCAAGCAAGAATGAGGCTCGTGTTGCTTACCTTTGAAAATAGTTGGAGATTGAGCAATGAGCACATGAATGAAGGAGATTCCATGGACAATTTTTTTACAAGATCAAAGACTTGAAGGAGGAGTTGGTTTTTGGTGATGAAGTCTTGCTTGAAAGTTCACTTGTGCATACTATTTTGAATGGTCTTCTAGATTCATATTAGAGTTTTGATTTGTTGTTGTAGTATGCCCTTGGAAAGCCAAGACCCACACCACTTTGCATGGAAGCATGAGAAGGACTCAAGAAAGACTCTCTTTTCATCCAACCCAACCTCCAACATGTTCAAGCCATTGGCTATCAGCCCACAGCTATGCCACATGCTTGAAAACATGGAGAGAAGGATGTTAAGGATCCTTGTCACATATGTAAAATACAAGAAACTGCAATATTCTACTTACACACATAGGAAATACAAGCATGCACATACACACCTCACTCTCTCACACTCTAAGACAAAATACACATATGCACAAAGCCTAAGAGAAAAGAGAGTTCTTCCATTCACAAAAGGATTTTACATGAAGAGCACATCAAACCCAGAGCTCCTTTCTTTACAAAAATGAGCCTCTATATATAGGCTAAGCACATTTCCCCATCAACTCCTATGACTAGTCAAAAAGGGGACACGTGTCTAACTAACATATCCCATAAAGATTCTTCTCTAACAGCCATATCAAAGAAATACGTGTGTGGGGATTTTTCTATAGTTATACAAAAAAGGTGGGTATTTACACGCTTCCAAAGCCTTACTTTTGAAGAAATATTAAAAGGGGGCCTAAGAGGGTGTTCTCATGTATACATAAAAGGGTATTTTGATGAACAAAAGAGTGTTCTTATGCACAAGACAAAATGTGTGCACACCCTATAGCCCAACACCCTCCTCATCCTAGACTTTGTTGTCCTTGACAAAGCTAAGAGAAGGGGATCATACATAGTTGAACTGGTCCATGTTGAGTCTTCATATCTTCCAAACTTTGAACTTTGTAAGTCGTCAAGGTGCTGCTAAGTGGCACGATTCCCCTGAGGGGTAGTCAGCCTAAGAACATAAAGACTAGCCTTTGTTGCTGAATATGTAGCTATCCCTTGCCCAAGAGTCTCCACATGCTGAGCGACACACTCCTCCTAGGAGGCAGTCAGCCCAACAACTTCAAAAAGAAGCATAAGGTGGAGAAGAGGTTTGAAACTCATCCAAGCTTTTATACTTGCAAGGTCTTCCAAGTGGTGAAGATTCTTTAGGTGCTAGGCGACACAATCCTCCTAGGAGGCAGTCAGCCTAGCAACATAAAGAGCAGCATTAGGTGTATCTTGTTTGGCAAAAGTGCAAAGGTCTTGTTGAGTACATCTTTGGAAGACCTGAAAAAACTTGAGTGATAAGTGATCCAGAATCAATGAGGCCCCAAAACTGGAGTGAATTTCAAGGGGGGCAATTGATGATGAAAAACCTTCAAGGAGCTCAAGTACCTAGGTGACATACATAGATGTGCACATATGAACCGAGTGGAACAAGCTAAACAAGGATGTGACTGAACAATAGATCCAAATGCCAACCCATCATAAGAAACATTTCCTAACAAAGGGCAATAATATGGTGATGGAGCAATCTAACATAGACTATCATTTTCTAGAAATACATTATTTGAAATATAAGTGCAGATTTGGCACTCCAACCATCATCATATGTAAAACAAAATGATTCCCATATAAAGGTATGGAGTTTTGGACACCATCTCTATGCAGCGCAGTCACAAAAATCCAAACCATAGGCTCCAACACCCGCAAATGAGGCTTCAACACCTGCTCAAAAACATGAAGGGACCATCCATGTCAAAATGATTGGCATGACCATGAGTAGACATACACCTCCATAGAGCGCACAGTAGGTGTGCCCAAGTAGTTCAAGTCACTGAGTTGGTCCTTGTCCTTAAGCACAAGGTGCAATACTATAGAAGAGGAACCACCATCTGATGAGTTACTAGAATGTTTGTTTAGTGTCCTCAAGTGTAAGATGTGGAGGCACACATTAAGAGAGAATAAGTTCAATAGGTCCCATCCCTACCAAGATTACAACAAAGAATGTCAATCTATTGAGGTTAGCACATTCGAGACTCAGATCTCATACACACGCAATCAAATATATTGAATAGTCATGCACTCAGCTCTGGCCTCTTTCTCCTTCCCTAGGAAAAGGTATGTGGCATGAGTAGGTATACAGGCTTTAGTACTTAATGTAGCTCTTTTATAATTGTGAAACAAATTAGTATGAAGACGAGACGAGGCCATCACAACCAGGTATGGTTAACAATGTTGCAAAGGTTGCAGTGACAAGTGCAGCAACCCCCCAAACATAAGTACATAGAGCAAAATTTAAGACATGTATTCTGTGTAGGTAGAACTTTGGACACAAACCCCTCAAAGGAGAAGTCACCCAGAGCTTGAGTGAAGAGTGATCCTGAAAGAAATTTGCAACCACCTTGCTGGTAGGCAGATGGTCAGAGAAGGCCAAAAAGAACATCATATCCATGGTCACATCAAGCACAAAAAAATTTCACAGCCAAGAAATTTCAACTCCATGGCTTGAGCATGTTCTCTACCACCCTAGTTCACATTATGATGTCATAATGAAGTTTCTCACCCATCAGTGTGGTTGTTGGGATCTAGAACCTAGATGCCAACTTTCATGAACAACAACTTGTCACCATTCTTTGTGTGCAAGAGATTATCCACCAAATAGGACCAGAAGTTGTAAATATTGGATTAATATTTTGCCCCTTATCTATGATGAAGAGTAAGCTTGCAACATCACAATAACTTTTCTCCATTGGTTTTAAGATGTCGAGAGTACTCCACAAGCACAGAAATAGTTTCCATATAGCACCTTATGTGAGCAAAGGCTTACGCAGGTCTTTAGAGCTTCCCTTTTTGGGTTTTTATCTACAACCATGAAGTTCGTGTGAAAACCAGTTACTCACCCCAAATTTGTGCATGTAGTTGGACGAGTAGATGCCAAGCAAAGCACCAAGCCGCATTCTCAATCATAGTCTTCTTCATGATCTGATGCTAAGCTAGAGCACCATTAGAGTTGATGCCAAAGCTCCTTTTGCATCAATCATTTTCCCCAAGGCCTTCAAACAAATTTTTTGAAGGCATTTTTGAAGTTCAGGCTCCCCAATAAGCAAGAGGTGGAGTTTTCTTAGGTTAGAACAGGCGATAATAGAGGGAGCCCTCCTATTTTAAAAAGGGTGCTCTGCATGGAGAAGGGGAAGTTGACCAAGTGTTTGACTCATGGTGGAGCTCGATAGGTAGGGAACACCAAAAGGAGGAAACATCAGCAAGAAGGGTATCCGACATGGCTGTTTATTCCCGAATCCAAAGCTTTAGTTTCTCCAAGCTTCAAACTTGTTCCCATCTCCCAAATCCTTCAAACGATGGCACACTGAAAACTGCAGTAGAAAATCCTTGGATGGAATAGCCTCAATAGAGGATATCATCACCAACCCCAAGCATGTACAAAGGCTTGAGCTGCAGCCATTCTCCTATGGAAATATTTGGTGAGAAGCCTTTGTAGAAATTTGTTTGCCTCTAGTCATAAAATAGGCCATGGCACTTCATCAAAGCTTGGTTCAGATTTCAGCTATGAGCAAAAAATATCAGACTCTGTATGCAATTTTTCAACTCCTCTTGCCATAGAAACAAGGTTTTTCTCCATATAACTCCTCTGTTCTAAAGCTCAACAACACATTCTTCTCAAAAGTAGTCCTTGCCCTTTGCATTCCATCTTGTAGCTAGTCAGTTTCTCCTTTTCAATTAGGCACTAGTTGTGCATCAGCTCAATCCCACAGTATATCCACAGTCAACTACTAAACTTCAGTAGTTAACTTCTGTCGAGTCAAATGTGACTTTTGAGCATCTACTTGTGCTCCTTGCATATCTATTTTCAAAGGTTCTAAAGCTTGAAGCACGTGCTACCATCGAGTTGATTTATCCACAAGACTATAGAGCTAAGCTTGTCTTTCACCTTGATTGTTTCTAAGGGCATGGTTTAGCATTGCACTTCTTGCAGCTTGCTCATGTTTGAGTGCCACAAGAGTGGCAGACAACAACATTTTGGTGTTTTCTGACTCTCGAGCAAGTGATAAGGTGAGTTCCAACAAACTTGACACCACTCATTCAAATCATAGGGAGTCGGCCACAATAAGGACTCGCCCGACTTCAATGAAGATGCCATCAAAATGTATAGGGTTTCCAAACTTGGAGCACGATTGGAAGATTGATCCCAGGTAGAGGTGGTTTAGTCTCACCCCACAGTGTAGAATAACTCAAAATTTCAAAAAGAATTGGGCATACCAACAGGAATTGAGGGTTGCCGATGAGAAAGGGAGCCTCAGAGCTCGACCCTGTGCCAAGGTAAGAGGGGCACAATCACTATGGTGAGAGTAGGAAAGGGGGAAGCTTGCAATATGCCTTTCCAGCTATCGCACAACACCTCAGGTTGATAGTCAAAGATGGGGGAAGGTCTGGCTATCACACAATACCTCAGGTTCAAAAGGCACCAAGTGCCTTTCACAACCCTTTGATCAAGCATTAAACTTTTTCCTTAGAATGTTGACACATCAATCATTCTTAAGTTCCCACATATGATTGCAAAGCCCTTGATGACAAATAGGAAGCCACAAAAGTGCATATCCTACCCAAAAGCTCATCCAGAAGCAGCCAATGATGACACCTAGGTTTAGGAGATAATCAAGCCTAAGTTTGAGCCAAGCTACAACAAGACATATTAGCATCTGTTTTTGACTTAGAAAGAAGTTAAAGATTTTTAGAAATTGTTTGTTATTGATCTTTGGAGTTCTCCTCTCCAATCATTTAGCATAAAGAATCAACAATACATCTTTATTTTGTCAATCCTGGAAGTATTCAAGAGACCACAGCCCCTTCTAGATGATAGAATCCAAGAAATAAGAGAATAATGGCTGGATTTCTGAGAATGGTGAAAATGAAGAGGAATTTCTAGGGTTTGGATTATCTTGAGCAAATCTCCACCATTTTCTACAATCTTGGCGTCTAATACATGTTATTTCATCAGCAGAACGCAATTATGAAGTCAAAACTCAAAAAAATTACCTGTACCATACAGATGAGACAATCGCGATTCTGTGAAAACAGACGATTTTCATCTCCAGCACCATTCTTCATCAACTTATCACTCAACACATCAGTATTCAGCTCTCTTCATACACATTCAATCAGAATTACACAATAGAAGCTCACAAATCTCCATAGATACACAAGAATTGAACTCACAAATCAAAGAAACCACACAAAGAGGAGAAAACACGATTTTCAGCAGAAAACTCCTTCTCTATTCACTTGGATAGCATGTAAACAAATGATTAACCAACCCCCTCATAATAGAGGAAATTATCTTATATACATTTTCAAGTGTCCCTTTTCACACTTGAATTTTGGTCCTTTACTCTATTATTCTAAAAATATGCTATCTAGGAGTTTCCAAAATTTCTAGAAAAATTACATAAGATTCTATCCTACATAAGGAAGACTCTTCCTTATTTTTACAACAGTTGCATAAATATTTTTACAAGTTTTTGTCATTTTACAATTATTTTTCTTCAAAAAGGCTTCCAAAAATACATATTCTAACATCCTTCCCCTCCTAAACCTTTTGGCTCTTGACAAAAGACTTTCCTGCTCTTCTGTACTGATAGCTTTCCCTCACTTCTTCTTTCTTTGATAGACTTGTGACAGCAAGTCATGACTTTTCCTTTCTGTAATGTTTAGATTATTGACCATTTCAAACAATGCCTTTCTCCATTGTACTGCAACTTCTGGTTTATCAATGACATCCTTTTTCAAGTACTCTGTATAGGCGGCTTCATATGCTGTGAGTCTGGACTTAGTAACAACTGACAAATTTCCAAAAATTTCTGATTCTCTTTCAAAAAACCCGTAATCAAATGCATCCTCAAAAATTTGTAAGTAATGACTGCCCAAAAATATTACTCTGCTGTAATATGCCATTAAACAGATTCTATCAGGTGTTTCGCTAAGATCAAACAATAATGCATCTGTGGGAGAATTGAAGCCAATGTAATTTAAAGTTCTGATATCTGTATCGGTGTATGTTTCTATACAGGCCAAAATTAATCTCATTATTCTGATAAGTAGAATACATGCAAGATCATTTACATCCTTGTATGTAGCTATAACGGACTCAGCTGTATCCACCATGTAACTTTTTGTAGGCCATGTGTCTGCCTTTGGACCGGCTATTTTTGGGAAATTCAACCACTTAGGTGGAATTTGACCTTCTCTTCGTCTTTCCTAAAAAATTGTCCATTCTCTTCTTCTTGCCACTAGACAGTAAGCTGGATTAACTTTTAGATGAAGAGGTGCCTCCTTCCAAATTTTCCTACATTCTTTGTTGGCATCCAACCACTTGTTCCTCCACTTTGGATTGGCTCTTTCAAATAATTCTTTAGTCACATTGATATCCTCTTCATACTCAAGATATTTGTTTGGAGGTAGCCCAACTCTGGCCAACTGATAGTTCTTGATACTCTCCATGATCATACACAAAGGTATACCCAATCCATCTACGGCCCAATGATGCTGATCTGGATTAATCCCCTTATTTAATGCAAATGTGACAATTTGTTCTTCATATTCATCATGCATTTTCCTGATAAACTCCATTCTGGAATCTCTATTTGTCAGCAATTTTTTTACAAAATCTTCTGAATATTCTCCTTCTGATCTTTTATCTGCTGGTTCACTGTCACGTTGTATTCCATCATTATTTTCTACCCCATATTCTTCTGTATATGTGGTCTCCACATGTGTTTCTTCCTGAACTTGTGGCTTATCCAATTTTTTCTATAATTCCTCTATCGTCATCATCAGACTTCCATTCTGTTTTGCCCATAACTCTCTTTCTTTTTTCCATTCATTCTGTTCCTTTTCCCTCCTTGCCTGCCAATCACTTCTTTCTTTTTCCATATCCATGTGTAACTTGTTATATCCTCTCATTGATGTAGCAGCATGTATACTAGCCTGCTTTTCTAGTTCCTTGGCTTCTTTCAATTCTATTTGTAATCTCTTAATCTCGGTGTGTAATTCTTCCTTTTCTGCCTCTGTCATCTGAACTGTCTGACTTTCCTCCTTTAATTGACCTTCCTCCAATAGTAGCTTGTTGATTTCTTCATTTGCTTTAGTCAAAATCTGATAAGAGGTCTGCAAGGTTCTATATCTTCCTTCAATCTTTCTCAACTCCTTATCCAATTTAGTATTCTGCTCTGTTAGTTTTACACTCTTTTCTTCTAGATATTGAATCTTATTTTGCTTCTGCACTTCTAACTCTTCCAAAGTAATTATTTTGCCTGTCCTTCCTTTTCCTGGGCTAGAACTGATTCAGTCTCCTCAAAAATTTTGACCTGATCATTACTTTTTTCTTCTTTGTGTTCTTCCTCCTGCTCATCAATGTCCATGAGATCCATTGCTCCCTCTTGTTCTTGATCCTCATTGGTTGTAAATTCTTCATTGTTCTTCAAATCATGCAGTACATCTTTTATACTCTGGATAATCTCCTTTTCCACTACTCCTCCTGTGACTTCTTGAATATTGCCTTTCACTACTATTTCCTCTTCTTCCTGAATTTGATCTTGATCTGCACCTTTTTTATTTATAACTAGACTGCTTATCTGTGCCTTTTTATCTATTTCTGCTATGCTCTCTTCTAATTTGAAGTAAGTTTGTGAGGGTTTTGTCCATATGGATTTCATCCCAGTATGCACCAGTCCACAACTGACTTCTTCTCTTATTTCTCTTTCCTTTTCTATCATAACTGCTTTTCCCTTCATCAACCTTCTTTCATCTTCAGAACTAAGCTGTTTTCCTACCTGTTCCTGAATCTGCTTCTCCTGAGACTTCATCTTCAATTCTTCAGGTGTTTTCTATTTCTCAGAGGCCTGTGTAATTACATTAGGAGTATTTGGTATTGACAAATTTAGACTCTTTAATAAAAAGCTCTCAATATCACTGTCAGAATCAGAGGAAAAATGTGAAGATCCTCCTCTTTCTGGTTCTGTGAGTCTTGATGCTTCTACCATAGTGGATGGCTTCTGTGTTTCTTCCACTATTACTTCCTCCCTTTCTTTTGTGATAACAGTTTCAACTACTGATTTTCCCTTTCCCTTCTTGGTCAACTTCTTCTTGTGCACTGGTTTCTTTGGAACCTTCTTTTTTACCACAATAGTGGTTTTGTTTTCTGGAGGTCCTTGCAATTCCTTGAAGTAGGCTAGCAACTCAACTTCCTTTCTAACAAACACCTCTTCTGTTTCAGCTGTCATCATTTGATCATGGAGTGCTTCATAATGCTCCACCTCCTCTTGAACCCAATCTGTAGCCTTGCATGAATAATCTTCCAGCATCTTCTGGTATTGTGCCTCATACATAGCTCTTTTATTATTTCCTTGGGTTAAATAAGTGTACAATTGTTCTTTGCTTGTTTGGGGTGGATGAGGTTCACTAGAGGATTGAACCTGCTTCTATGCCTCTTCATGTTCTTCTTTTGTAGCTTCCTCCATCTCTAGTTCAACCTTCCTTGGGTCCAACCTCCTTTTCTTTACAGGAATCACTTCCTCAGATATCATCTTTCTTTTCATTCCTGTTCCCCTCATGCGGGTTTGTCCTTCTATTTCCCTCTCAGCCATTTTCCTTGGAGGACTCTTGATTCCTGACATCAGGCTTCTAAAATACTGTGCCTCTGGAGCCAGTTTCAATTGATCTTCCATCCCTAGGACATGATAAATGATTCTTGTTAAAAACTAGGCTACATTCATGAATTTCTTCTGTTCCCAGTGTTTTGCTGCTTCTTTCAGCTGTTCATGGATGTATGGTGTGACATCCATTACTCCAAAGGGTTTGGTTCTATCCTTGTTGTTGAACATCAACAATGTCACAGACTTATGTGGCATGGTATACCTTGGTAGCTTTGGAAAGCAAAAATACTGTAAGAACATCCTTGTGGCATATTCTTCATTCTCTCTTCCTTTAAAGTCAGTGAATTTTGCATACCCTGTATAAGTTTCCTTATTCTTCTTTACAAAGCTTGGGTCAAGCTTGGTTCCCATTGGGTAGAATTGTAATGCTGCTCGGATATGTTCTGCTTTGATAGTGATACCCACCTCCTGATTATCCTTGTTCTTGACTTTGCACCTGAAATAGGCATCATTCCCTCTTCCTATTTCCATCAGACTGCTCATTACTTGTGCCACTCTCTCAAAATCAATGAAAAAGATAGGTTCTTCCAATAATTTGTGCAACCCTACTGCCTTCCATCTTTTAATATTGACAGCAACTCTTTGGAACCTGTAGAACTCCTGACACAACATTGTATATTTATATCCTCCTACTCCCACTGTGAATATGTGCTGACCAATTATGCTTAGGGTCTCCTTGAGTTCCTTCACCACCTTCTCAGCTTCTCGAATTTCTAGCTCTTCATCTGACTCTAGGTCCACCTGTTCTTCCACAGCTTCACTGTCTAGAAACCAATGGCCTCTTGATAGAGTGACTGATTCTGCCTTGAAGTCATGAATTGATAACTCCTTTGTATTCACCATTCTGAAGAAAATAAAATACACAAAGAAAAACTCCACCCACATGAGTCACAAGAAATCAAAGAGTAATATTTATTTTGAGATGTCATGACATAAGAATGAAAATAAAATCCCAAATAAATTCTGTTTCTTCAGAAAGACTCAAAAAGTGATCATTACAAGTGTAGCAAGATGTCTAGTGCAGTCCCTTTTCCTAACCACTCTTTTGGAGAAAAACAAAACATTTATCAATGATAGAAACAAAAATTAATTAATAAAATATAAATAGATCTCTACTACTCTTCTACCTAGATCTTGCTTTGTGCTATATAATTTTTGTAAAAAAGAAAAATAAACAATTTTTCTCAAATTTTCTTTCTCTTTTTTTTTCAACAATGATTGCTTCTGTTTTTTCTTTATAGATATATTTTCTCCTCTTTTTTTTTCCCTTTTTTTTATAATAATAATTTTTTTCTATTTCTTTTCTTCCCCTCCTAATTCTCTTTTTTAGAAAAGAAAATCAGGTCAAATATATATTTTTTTCATAATTTTTTTAACATGTTATGATTTTCTAAATACAGATCAAATCTGGATGATTTTTTTTCCACTGGAACAACTCTGATTTTTTAACCCAATACTTCCTGACTCCAATTGTTCTGGTTTCAGGCAAACAACCATTCCCTTTGGATAAGCATTTTGTAGGAGTTTTTGGTCTCCATATCCATTTTTTCCTTGATTTTCGTTTTGATGAGCAGACCTCCTATAGACTTTGATTCCATGTGCTTCTTGTTCTGATGCTTTGATTCTTTGGACAATGCCATGATTGCCATCTTCTTCCTATCTCTCCACCCTTCTTTGTTCTTCCAATCTTTTGCTGATTTTGATTACATGAAGCTTGATCATTTATCATTTGTATTGGTAATTTCTGTGTATCTTCAAATGCAAAAGTGAATCCTTCCAAGTGTATATCATGCACATCTGATTGAATTTCCTGTTTTTCATTACTCAATAAAAATATTAAAAACCTTTTGTCATTTATGTTCAATTTAAGCTTCATTTTTTCAAAATCCAGGATCACTTTACCTTGTTGGAGCCATGGTTGACCTAAAATTACTTTTTCAGCCATCAAATGATCTGGCCATTCTTCACAGTCTATTTTCATATATTCTTCATTGAACCTTACTTCAATAGACAGTGAAGACATGCTCTGTACTATTTGACCCTCCAAAGTTTTGATTAGGGTTCTACTTTTAGTTCTTTTTATGTTGAATTTACTTACCAAAGCTGAACTAATCAGATTTACTTGTGCTCCAGAATCTATCAAAACCCTAATGCTTTCATTTTGAAAATCCATTATCATCACAAGGACATGTTCCTTTGGTTTGAGAGGAGTTTCACATAGACAGACTTCCCTAAGCTCTTTGATTTTTCTTATCCTTTCCATAGCTTCCTGTTGAGCTTCTTTTCTAATGTCTTCCTCTTCTCTTTTCCTGTTTTGAGCTTGTTGCAACCTTCTCCATTCATCAACAGTTAATGGACAATCATACCTCTTAACTCTACATCCACTTATGAAGTTTGGCATGATTTCTCCGTCTATGTTAGCTAGTTGAATGGCTCCACTGTTGCTTATCTGATGTATAATATATGGTCCATGTCCTTTTTTCTGGAACTTTTTTGATGTTCTCTGACTGTGTAAGCCAAAACTAAATCTCCTATCTGTAGATCTTTTTCTTTTATGTGAACATCGTGATAAGCTTTTTGCCTTTTCTTATCCACATATAAACTCATAATGGCTTGGAGTCTAGATGCTCCCAATTTTTCCAATTCTATTACTCTCTCTGATAGTTCATGTCCAGTCCAATTGTAGTGACTTCCTACTTTTAATGTTGGAATAAGGAACTCCATAGGTAAAACTGCATTTTGTCCATATACTAGATTGAATGGTGTGTTTCCTATTGCAGTTTTATAAGCCACTCTATAAGCCCATAGGACATGATTAAGTTGTAAATCCCAATCATTCTTGTTTGTGTTTACTAGTTTTGATAGTATAGTACAAAGTACTTTATTGGTACTTTCTGCTAACCCATTGGCTAGTGGGTGATATGGGGCTGACTTTCTATGATTGATCAAGAAATATTCAGTGATGTTTTCTATGATTTGGTTTACAAAATGGGTCCCCCTATCACTTACTAGTTCAATTGGAAGTCCAAATCTGGTGATAATGTTTTCATATAGGAATATGGCAGTAGTATGAGCATCATTTCTTCTTGTGGCTTTGGCCTCAGCCCACTTTGTCAGGTAGTCTGTAGCCACTATGATGTATTCAGCATGGGATTGTTTTGCTGGAGGATGTATAGGTCCAATGAAATCCAACCCCCATTTACTAAAGGCTTGAGCTGAAATTAATGGAACTAATGGCATATCATTTCTTCTATTTGGTTGACTTACCCTTTGACAGACATCACACCTTTTTACATAGGTTCTTGCTTCAGGAAATAGCGTTGGCCACCAAAAGCCAGAATATAAAATGAGTTTAGCAGTTCTGTCACTTGAGAAGTGTCCTCTTGCCACTCCAGAGTGTGCCATTTCCAAAATTTCCAGATATTTATTCTCAGGAACACAAATTCTTAGGTATCCATCCATTCCTCTCTTATACAACTGTTCTCCTATCAATTGATATTCTTCAGAAATTACTTGTAAATTTTTTGAATCTATACCAGCTATCACTTGTTTTCCTTTCTTTTTCCTTCTCAATTCTTCAATGATATTCTCACTCCAATATGGATTTTTCTGGAACCAATATAGAGTTATGAATTTTGAATCTTGCAATATTTGGCACCTCCTGCAATTAGCAATGTATTTTGTTACATCTTGAATCTTATTAGGCCAATGTACCCCCATCCTATTGAGATTACTTAGGGTGACTACCCTAGAAGCATGAGTGCAAGGGTTGCAATGATGAGCTCTCCTCAGATATTCATGTTGCTCTTCCTCAGGAGTGCAATATTCCAATATGCCTATGTGGTTGAGATGGTACAAATGCCCAGCTAATAACATAAAGTTTCTGCTTTGTAATGCTAAGTGTGCATTGTTCCCAACTGATCTGCAAGGTCCCGTGGTTAATAATGGTACTAAAGTCATGGCCCACTCAGGAACACTCTCTACCTTAAACAGATAGGTGTCTGGCAGATTGTCATCTAAAGGTGAACTGGGTTCTTTAGACTGAATTCGAGATAAATGATCTGCTCTCAAGTGTGTTTTCCCTTGTCTGACCACCACTTCAAACTCAAATTCCATTAGCAAAAGAAACCATTTGACTATTCTCCCTTTGTGACAAGGTTTATTTACCAAATATAACAAAGCTTGATGGTCTACAAAGAACTTAAACTTGTTGGCCAAAAGGTAATGTCTGTATTTTTTTACAGCAAATACCATGCCCAATCCCTCTCTTTCAATGGTTGTGTAATTTTTCTCTGCTAGATTCAATTGTCTACTAGCATAGGACACTGGAAAATCTAACTTGCTTCCTTCTATTGGTTGTGCTAACACACATCCCAAAGCATAATTTGAAGCATCCACATGGACATGAAAAATTTTATCCCATTGAGGTGTTCTCAGAATTGGGGCTGTTACCAAACAAGTTTTTAGAGTTTCAAAGGCTTGGTCACACTCCTTAGTCCACTCAAACTTTGTAATTAGGGCATATAAGGGTTTGGCTATGTCAGCAAATTTATGTACAAATTTCCTATAGTACCCACAATGTCCCATGAAAGTTTGAAGTTCCTTTACACTTGTTGGTCTTGGAATCTCTATTACGGCCTTTATTTTCTTCTCATCAGTTGAAATTCCATTTTTAGAGACTATGTGACCCAACATTCTTCCTTGTCTTACAAAGAATACACATTTTTCTGGATTTAAACATACTCTGTAGGTTGTGCATTTCCTGAATATATTTTCTAAATCCTGCAAGTGATCTTGTCTTTTTAATGAAAAATTACAAAGATCATGTACATAGATTTCCATTACCTTTCTCAAGAACTCTTTGAAGATATGACACATCAATCTCTGAAAAGTTGCTATAGCATTGGTTAACCCAAAGGGCATTACCCTAAAAGCATAAATTCCCCATTCTGTGGAGAAGGCAGTTTTATGTTGGTCTTCCAATGCTATGGGAACCTGGTTGTATCCTGAAAAACCATCTAAAAAACTATAAACCTCCTTCACTGCAACTCTTTCTAGAAGATGATCTGTTATAGGCAGTGGATAGTTATCCCTTATAGTTGCTGCATTTACCTTTTTCAAGTTAATGCATACCCTAAGTTTCCCATTCTTTTTTGGTACCACAACTATAGGAGATATCCATTCTGTATACTCAATTTCATAGATGAAATTGGCAGCTAATAGCTTGTCAATTTCTTCCTTTATTTTAGTAGAGTATTTATCATTGAATGTGTAATGTCTCTGTTTACTAGGTTTTGCTTCAGGTGTAATAGGAATCTTATGCTCACAGATTTTAGGATCAATACCTTTCAAATCCTTATAGCTATAAGCAAATACATCCCTATAATTTCTTGCCAAGTTTCTTAGTGCCTCCTCTTCTTGAGTTGTCATGTCATCAGCCACTACAATGTGTCTTTCTTCTCCCTCCTCCTGAGTGATCATGATCTTTTTAGTTTGTTCCTCATTATCATAAGCCTCTCCTTTCTTCTTTTCCCTCTTTGGTTTCCTTTTGAGAAGTAATCTGTTTTCCACTTCATAAGTCTTGAAATTCTCTAGTACATCAAACTGTTGATCTTTGTTCATTTCCCTTGTCTTCTTCTCATCCTCCTGATTTTCTTCTATTTCCTTGTGTTTGTTTTTCTTGTATTTGCCTGAGATTTTATCTTTAATAGCATCTTCAGCTTTTACTTCCTCCAAAAATTGTGTCTTCCCTTTTTCTAATATTATTTCTTGTTCTTTGTCCTCTTCTATTCCGGATACCTTTATCATTTGTATTCCAATGTGGAAAACATCATATCCTTCCTCATTTTGAAATTCTACTCCCACATATTCATAAGTGGCTAGATCCAAAAAATGTTTGTTATTGATCTTTGGAGTTGTCCTCTCCAATCATTTAGCATAAAGAATCAACAATACATCTTTATTTTGTCAATCCTGGAAGTATTCAAGAGACCACAGCCCCTTCTAGATGATAGAATCCAAGAAATAAGAGAATAATGGCTGGATTTCTGAGAATGGTGAAAATGAAGAGGAATTTCTAGGGTTTGGATTATCTTGAGAAAATCTCCACCATTTTCTACAATCTTGGTGTCTAATACATGCTATTTCATCAGCAGAACACAATTATGAAGTCAAAACTCAAAAAAATTACCTGTACCATACAGACGAGACAATCGCGATTCTGTGAAAACAGACGATTTTCATCTCCAGCACCATTCTTCATCAACTTATCACTCAACACATCAGTATTCAGCTCTCTTCATACACATTCAATCAGAATTACACAATAGAAGCTCACAAATCTCCATAGATACACAAGAATTGAACTCACAAATCAAAGAAACCACACAAAGAGGAGAAAACACGATTTTCAGCAGAAAACTCCTTCTCTATTCACTTGGATAGCATGTAAACAAATGATTAACCAACCCCCTCATAATAGAGGAAATTATCTTATATACATTTTCAAGTGTCCCTTTTCACACTTGAATTTTGGTCCTTTACTCTATTATTCTAAAAATATGCTATCTAGGAGTTTCCAAAATTTCTAGAAAAATTACATAAGATTCTATCCTACATAAGGAAGACTCTTCCTTATTTTTACAACAGTTGCATAAATATTTTTACAAGTTTTTGTCCTTTTACAATTATTTTTCTTCAAAAAGGCTTCCAAAAATACATCTTCTAGCAGAAATTTATAGGACTCCCCAGTTTTCCTTGAGCATCACATGTCAGCACAAAGATCTCCATTGGCCCCTTGTAAGAATCTAATAGCATCCATGTTAAACTCTCTAAGAAAGTACCACACTGTAGTAGGAGGTTTCTTGACAGACGATGTGTTTGGACCGAGCCACGCGATGGTCCTCAGAGCAAACACCAGTGTTGGTGTTAGTCCTACTAGCATGAAGGTGCACCTATGTGAGTTAGGACCTTGTGCCAGGATACCCAGAATTAGCTTTGTCCATATGGCTTCATGGATCAAAGGTGTCAGAATAAGGGGAGCCAACACTCGATCCTTGTTGTTGAAACTTGTACACCTATGTCCTCAGTCAGAGCTCCACCTTCTGAGTCACATAAGCATCCCCAAGGCAGAAAGATGTACAATGTTCTCCAATGCAACAAAATGAGTCCCCAAGAAGTGTTGCCTTCATGAAGAATTCTGGGCGCAGGTCTCCTCCAACTCCGAAGTATGGTCATCTATAGACATAGTCTACATAAATACATAGTGATCTATCTTCGGTATCCCTAATCTATGTGATAGCACACATCTATAGTCTACCTGCTTCAAATGAATCTCAAGGTTCACATTTTTCTTCAAAGCCTTCGTTTGCAGACTCATAAGGCTTGATGCCTGCTTCACTCTCTAGAGACAAGCATTATGGGAGCATCATAGAAGCTTCAATGTCCTATCAGGATCGATGTGGACAAGGATAGAGAAGGGAAAGACGGTGAGGATAAATTATCTTTGTAATGCCCATAGAACCATCTGGTGGGGCAAAAACTAGAGAAGCATCAAGGTCGCAAATCCTCCGTAGTGAGAACATGTCAATGGGTAGTACATAGATAGCAAGAGGAGATCAACTGAAGCTCAACCCTATGTATAGAAACTTGATGGATGTAGACATGCTTTCTTCATCCCTTTGAGGAGCAGTTCGTATTATGATATTCAACACGAACTATTGAGGGTGTAATTCATTTTTAGGATAGAGAGCGGAGGGTGTGTAGTGTATCCCTCGACTCCCATTTTTCTGTTGTTGTCCTCGTCCTGTCAGAGTTCAACCAAATTTTGTTCACCCAAAGCTCTCTCTGCAAATGAGGCTAAAGATATCGCCAACTATATGAAGATCAGGAGAGGAACACTTATGCCCTCTTGCAATAGATTTGAGTATGGAGCATAGCTCGTCTTGTGGGAGAATGAGAAAGAGGCAAGTGATGGGCTGATAGAGGAGTAGTACACCCCTCCCTAACATGCTCGGATCATCCCATCCCCAGGGCCCATACCTGACAGGTCAAAGCAGATTTGAAGAGCAGGAGAATGACTCAGACCCGAGGGTGGGTGACAGAGAGCATGAGTTTTAGCAAATGTGCTAAATCCAAAAGCTCTCATAACTTGACAAACATCATCAGAGAGCACTGAAGAGTATTCTTGAGTCCATAAATTGAGCCTGCATTGTTCACCTTCAGAGGTTCATGAGCATAAAGTTGAGAGACACAAACGAGGAGCTCCACGCCGAGGAGGGGGAGCACAAGGCTCAACCCTTAAGTCATGGTGAACAGCTTGTAGGGGAGCACCAAGTCACCCATCCATACAACAGTGGAGTCATTGAGAAGGGAATTTTGTTGGTGCGTCCAAAGAGAGGTGCATAGATGTGCTCTAAGTCAAACATCTCCATGCTCGGGGTTGGGTCATCGGGTTGCTGCTACTCAAACTTTTGATGGTCATAGAGGGTACCATGGAGTAGGAAACAACATGGAGGGGAGCTCCGAACGAGCTTCCCCCAGAAAATGGGCTCAAACTGTAGGAGAGGGATACAATGAGTTCTTGCCTACCCTCCCCACCTACCTCACATGATATGGGGTTTAGTTACATGCATTTAGTCCAATCCATATGGGGGTCCACCGTTCAAACACTCACACAAAAAATTCATGTAGAATTCCATTTCCACTTCTTTAAGTTTTCTTGGAAATGAAGAGAGGGAGGGAGAAGAGAGGACAGTTTTCCATCCCTCTTTTCAATGTAATCACTGTAACTCAGAGATGAAATGTTGATATATTTAGGTAGTGATGTGTGTGAACACTCTAGGACCGTCGGGGCACTTTTTTCCCT
Organism: Ceratopteris richardii; assembly: GCA_020310875.1. Lineage (NCBI taxonomy): Eukaryota > Viridiplantae > Streptophyta > Polypodiopsida > Polypodiales > Pteridaceae > Ceratopteris > Ceratopteris richardii. The sequence continues at coordinate 78,949,570 of CM035442.1, forward strand.
CTTTAGGAGGTTTTTTTCCCCCGGCTTGTATATACGCCTATTGCCCTAATGGGCTACTTATCTTTGTACATTCTCTAGTAATACATTCAGTCTTGTGTGTTGTGCTCCAAGCTTCTTCTTCTTCCTTGTGCTGTTCGTGTGCTTCCGCAGACGTCTAACTCCAACAATTGGTATCAGAGCAGGTCGTTGCTTCTTCTAGGGCGCCGTCGACACTCCTCCGTTTGCAGTCTCAGATTCGCACAAAATTTGGTGAGCATACTCAGGGTTTTTCCGAGATCAAAACAGCTTCGCTTTGTGGTGCCGAAATCGCGATCTGAGCTCGTTTCGGCCTCCGAACGCACTATCGCAGTGCTTGTGCAGGCTATTTCGTCCTTTTGTGCCAAAGGTATATACCAGTTTCTGTTCGCCAGTTTAAGCGTCTCGAAGTCTGCTACAGGTCTAGCAGAACTCGTGTGGGCAGTTCTGTTCAACTTTTTGAGATACAGTCAATTTTCTGCATCAAGGTATTTTAGTCACCGGCCATGGCTGAAAGCAGTGACGTATTCTGTATGTTGGCTGTTGAGGATAAGTTGGATGGTACCAACTACCCATTATGGGCTTATATGATGCGACATGTACTGGTTGCAAAAGGATTGTGGAACATTGTGCAGGGTGTTGAAAGACGTCCTGTTACACCTGTAACGACAGGTACTGCAAATACAGGTGTTGGAGCTGATGAAGATGGTGTCGAAGATGATATTCCGCAGATTCCTGTTCGTGCTGCTGTTTCTGTTGCACCTACTGCAGAGCAGATTCGTTGGGATGGCAGAGATGCCCAGGCACATGCATTGATAGCTTTGTCTGTCAAACGTGCCATTATTCCTCACATTCGCTCTTGCAAAACAGCAAAGGATGCTTGGGATACACTTACCACTTTGTACCAGGCTAGGAATGAGGCTCGTGTTGCTTACCTCCGAAAACAGTTGGAGAGTGAGCACATGAATGAAGGTGATTCGATGGACAGTTTTCTTACAAAGATCAAAGACCTGAAGGAACAATTGATTTCTGCTGATGAGGTTATACCAGATAGCTCACTTGTGCAGACCGTTCTGAATGGCCTTCCTGATTCATATCAGAGTTTTGCCTCTACTCTTCGATTGATGATGAAAGGCAATCCGAATGCCTTGTCATTTGAGGAATTAGTCTCTGTTCTGTTGCAGGAAGATCAGTCCAGGCAGAACAGGTCCATTATGCGTGTTGCAGATCAAGCTTTCCTGGCTAGTCAGAAGGGCAAAGGAAAATGGAGCTCTTCTACTAGTAAGCAGAAATCTGCAAATGCTGCACAATCGAAGAACCAGGATAAAGATGAGAAGAAATCAGAAAAGCAGAAATTGTTCTGCAAGTACTGTAAAGGAAATGATCATATTATAAAGAACTGTCCAAAACTGGCTGCTAAAGAGGCAAAGAAGAAAGAGGCTGGAATGGTTGTTGCAGAGGCCTCTACACCAAAAACAGAGTCTGCAAATCTTGTGCAGGAAGAAGAATGGGCGTTTACTACTGTCTGCAGTTTTGACCCATCTTCTCATGATCAGTGCATGTCTGCAGTAGACTCAGATGTTTGGTACTTTGACAGTGGGGCGACCAAACATATTACCTCGCAGCGCAGTTTCTTCTCTTCACTCGAGCCTGCCCCTACAGGGAATACTGTCACATGCGCCAATAACTCCTCTTATCCTGTTATGGGAGTTGGTAAGATCATTCTGACTACTGCTGATGGTAGTTCTTTCACTTTGTCAGATGCTTTATTTGTGCCAGGGATCAAAAAGAACCTGTTATCAGTTTCTGCATTAGCCAAGATTGGCTTGGTTGTGAAATTCGTTGATGACAGGTGTACAGTCCATGATCTCTCAAATGGCGATGTGATTATTGCTTCTGGCATTTTATGTCGTGGGCTGTATAAGCTCATAGACTATGAAAGATCTGTGAATGATTCGGCATGTGCAGTTCATGATTCTCAGGCTATGTCAGATGCAAAGCTTTGGCATGCACGCTTTGGTCATCTGAATTTTGCTAGCTTGTTACGCCTGCAGAAATCTGAAATGGTGTCCTCTTTGCCCAAACTTGAGGCACCTGGAAAACATGTTTGTGAAGGCTGTATTTTGGGCAAAATGCAGCGTTCTTCCTTTCCAAAAGATGGTTCAGTTCGGGCTATGCAGAAATTGCAGCTTGTACATAGTGATGTCTGTGGTCCTATGCAGACACCCTCTTTTGGAAATTACCTTTACTTCGTGACTTTCATTGATGATTTTTCCAGGCATGCATGGGTATATCCACTCAAAGCAAAGTCCGAAGTGTTCATGTGCTTCAAACAGTTTTTGGTTTTGGCTGAAAATCTGTCAGCATGTAAAATGGGCACCCTCCGTTCTGATCGAGGGGGGGAATATATGTCTTCAGATTTTAATGCATTTCTGGCTGAACGTGGGATAAAACACTAGTGTACAGTGCCGTATACACCTCAACAGAATGGAGTTGCTGAACGAAAGAACAGGTCACTCATGGAGATGGCGAGGTGCATGGTCAAAAGTCAGGCTTTACCACATAGTTTCTGGCTTGAGGCTATCATGTGTGCAGCATATGTACTGAACAGGTGTCCCACCAAAGCGTTGCAGTCTATCACTCCATATGAGGCTTGGCATGACCGCAAGCCATCTGTTGCTCATCTGCGTGTTTTTGGTTGTTTGGCATATGCATTAGTGCCTGAACAACATCGCAGAAAATTGGATGATAAGGCAGTAAAATGTATTTTTGTTGGGTACAGTTCTGAAAGTAAAGGCTATCGTCTGTATCATCCACAGACTAAACGCATTCTGGTTAGCCGTGATGTTGTCTTTGTGGAAGATGCTATTCAGCCATTGCTTTCATGTACTAAGGAGACATCTGTTAGCTCCAAAGACATGTATGATACTTTGATGCCTCTTTTTACAGGTGGACAGGCTAGCGCTGGTCCCAATGAGGCAACTTCTCAGCCTTTGCAGGTTTCATATGATGATGCAGATCATTCCATTTCTGATGCAGATTTACATGATGCACTTGTTGATGAGAGAGCTGATATTGAACAGGCAAAAACTATGCCAAAATGGCTGGTGCAGACTTTGCGTGATAGCAAATTAGATGCACCTTTGTCATATCGTACTCGTTCAGGCTCTCATAGTACCTCCTTTGCATCAGATTGCTATGCTATGGCTGCATCTAGTCTCTGTGATGAGAATGAGCCTGTTTCTTTTGATGAAGCACAAAATTCAGAAAATTGGAAGGCTGCTATGCAATCTGAATATGATGCTATAATGAAGAATGGTACATGGTCTTTATGTGACTTGCCTCCTGGCAAGAAGGCCATTGGCACTAAGTGGGTATACAAGCTGAAGCGTAAACCTGATGGTACAGTTGACAGGTATAAGGCTAGGCTTGTTGCAAAGGGTTATGCACAGGAAAGAGGCATTGATTTTGATGAGACCTTTGCACCTACATGCCGTATGACTACTGTTCGGAGCATTTGTGCACTTGCAGCCCATCATGGTTGGAATGTACATCAGTTGGACATTAAAACAGCATTTCTGAATGGTGACTTGCATGAAGAAGTGTATGTTTTTCAGCCCCGTGGCTTTGTGCAGAAAGGGCATGAAAACCAGGTGTGCAGGTTAAAGAAGGCGTTATATGGTTTAAAGCAAGCACCACGTGCTTGGTATGAGAAAATACATGCCTATCTGATTGCACATGGTTTTGAGAACAGTCCAACTGAAAGCACCTTATATGTTAAGCGTGCTAATGATGTGCTTCTGATCATTGTCGTCTATGTAGACGACATGCTGCTCACTGGTCCTCTTGAGAAGCATATTGCTGATTTCAAGGCTGATTTGCATGCCTCATTTGAGATGTCTGATTTGGGGCATTTGCATCACTATTTGGGCATTCAGTTTATGCAAGTTGATGGTGGAATGGCTTTGTGTCAAACGAAATATATTGACACATTATTGCAGCGTTTTGGCCTTGAAGACTGTAAGCCTATTGCCACTCCTATGGAGACAGGTTTACGATTGAGTCTTCATGATGCTGGAGATGCATTTGATGTCGTTCTCTATCAGCAGGCTGTTGGATGCTTGATTTACTTATGCATTACTCGGCCAGATATTCAGTTTGCTGTCTCACAGATGAGCAGGTTTATGCATTGCCCAGGAGTCACGCATTGGAAAGCGGTTAAGCGCATCTTTCGCTACTTGAGTGGTACTCGGCTACTTGGGTTGTTTTATCCCAAGGGGGGATCACTACCGCCAGATTTGCATGCTTTTTCTGACTCAGATTGGGCTGGTCGCTATGACACTCGTGTGTCCACCAGTGGTTTTTGCTTCATGCTTGGTAGCTCATGTATATCTTGGTTGAGCAAGAAGCAGCCTACTGTGGCCACTTCCAGTTGTGAGGCTGAGTATAGGGCAGCTTTCACAGCGACTGTTGAGTGTGTGTGGCTCAGACGCCTTATGGCTGATTTGGGTGTTGGCCAGTCTTCTGCCACCACCATCTTCACTGACAGTCAGAGCGCATTGGCAGTTGCGAGGAACCCTGTGTTCCATGCTCGCACTAAGCACATTGAGGTGCATTATCACTATGTCAGGGAGAGGTTCTCTGCTAGGGAGATCAGCTTGGCATATGTGCCCACGCAGGAGAACATTGCAGACCTTTTCACGAAGGCTCTGCCTAGGGAGAAGTTTGAAGCTTTCCGCAAAGCTTTGGGCTTACTTCCTTTTGTGGAGTGATTTCCACATAGCTCGGCACTTCCTTATACATGAGTGCCAGCTCCTTGTTCACCGCATCACTCCCAGGGGGGATTTGTTGATATATTTAGGTAGTGATGTGTGTGAACACTCTAGGACCGTCGGGGCACTTTTTTCCCTCTTTAGGAGGTTTTTTTCCCCCGGCTTGTATATACGCCTATTGCCCTAATGGGCTACTTATCTTTGTACATTCTCTAGTAATACATTCAGTCTTGTGTGTTGTGCTCCAAGCTTCTTCTTCTTCCTTGTGCTGTTCGTGTGCTTCCGCAGACGTCTAACTCCAACATGAAAGATATGGAGAGTGATGATAGGTGTGGGTGTATGTGGAGGTGTGTGTATGTCTATGAGAGAGTGATAGAGGAGGGAGATAAGAGAGTGTTCTTGTGTCCTAAGCAAAAATGAACTAAAACTATCTCACAAAAACATGGAAATGGGGAGCTAATGGTCCATTGGAAGGGTGAAAATGTCATGCCAACACACATAACCTAGGTGTATAAGCAAAGAAAAATGCAAATCAATATCTTACCACATGCTCTTGGGATCTCCAAGTGATGAAACGCCATTCTTCTTGACAACGGTGCCAAAATTGTTGTTGTAGTATGCCCATGGGAAGCCAGAGATCCACACCACTTTGCATGGGAGCAAAATGAGGACTCAAGAAAGACTCTCCTTTCATCCAACCCAACCTCCAGCATGTTCAATCCATTGGCCATCAGCCTGCAGCTATGCCACATGCTTGAAACCATGGAAAGAAGGGTGTGAAGGATCCTTGTCATAGATGTAAAATACAAGAAACTGCAACATTCTACTTACAAACATAGGAAATACAAGCATGCACAAACACACACACACACCTCACTTTCTCACACTCTAAGAATAAATACACATATGCACAAAGCCTAAGAGAAAAGAGAGTTCTTCCATTCACAAAAGGATTTTACATGAAGAGCACGTTGAACCAAGAGCTCCTTTCTTTACAAAAATGAGCCTCTACATATATGCTAATCACATTTTGCCATGTGCTCCTATGACTAGTCAAAATGGGGACATGCGCCTCACTAACATATCCCAAAAAGATTCTTCTCTAACAATCATATCAAAGAAATATGTGCGTGGGGATTTTCCTAGACTTCTATCAAAAAGATAGGTATTTACAAGATTCCAAATCCTTACTTTTGAAGAAATATTAAAAAGGGGCCTAAGAGGGTGTTCTCATGTGCAAACACCCAAGTATACATAAAATGGTATTTTGATGAACAAAAGACTGTTCTTATGCACAAGAGAAAATGTGTGCACACCCTATAGCCCAACATGCTTCTACTCTTCGATTGTTGATGAAAGCCAATCTAAATGCCTTAATATTTGAGGATGTAGTCTCTGCTCTATCGCATGAAGATCAGTCTAGGCATAACAGGTCCATTATGCATGTTGCAGATCAAGCTTTCTTGGCTAGTTAGAAGGGCAAAAGTAAATGGAGCTCTTCTACTAGTGAGTAGAAACCTCCTAATTCTGCACAATCAAGGAAGGATGACACAGACGAGAAGAAAACAAAAAAGTAGATTTTTTTTTGCAGATACTATAAAGGAAATGATCATGTCATAAAGAGTTGTCCAAAAGTGGTTGCAAAAGAGGAAAAGAAAAAAGCGGTTGGAATGGTTGTTGTAGAGGCCTCTATACCCAAAATAGAATATGTTGATCTTGTGGAGAATGAAGAATGGGCATTTACTATTGTTTGCAGTTATGACCCATCTTCTCATGAACAGTGTAGATCTATAGTAGACTCATATGTCTAGTACTTTGATAGTCAGGCAACCAAACATATTACCTCGTAGCACAATTTCTTCACTTTACTTGAGCCTGCCCCTATAGGGAATACTGTCACATGCACCAACAACTCCTCTTATCCGATCATGGGAGTTTGTAAGATAATTTTGACCACTGATGATCGTAGTTCTTTTACATTATCAGATGCTTTATTTCTGTTAGGGATCTAGAAAAATCTGTTATCAGTTTCAGCATTAGCCAAGATTGGCTTGGTTGTGAAAATTGTTGATGACAGATGTACAGTCCATTATCTGTCGAAGGGCAACATCATTATTGCTTCTGGCATTTTATGTCATGGGTTGTATAAGCTCATAGATTATGCAAAATCTATGAATGATTCAACATGTTCAGTTGAAGATTCTCAAGCTATGTCAAATGCAAAGCTTTGGCGTGCATGCTTTGTTCATCTTACAAAAATTTGAAATGCTTTCCTCTCTACCCAAACTTGAGGCACTTGGTAAACATGTATATGAAGGCTGTAATTTGGGCAAAATGTAGAATTCCTCCTTCTGAAAAGATGGTTCAGTATGAGCTACTCAATAATTGTAGCTTATTCATAATGATGTTTGTGGTCCTATGCAAACACCTTCATACTTCATGACTTTCATTGATGATTTTCCAAGCATACATGGGTATATCCATTGAAAGCAAAGTCCAAAGTGTTCATGTGCTTCAACAGTTTCTGGTTTTGGCTAAAAATCTATCAGCATGTAGAATGGGCACCCTTCCTTTTGATCAAGGGGGGAATATATGTCTTCTGATTTCAATGCATTTGTGGCTAAACATGGGATAAAACGTCAGTGTACAATGCCGTATACACCTCAACTGAATGGAGTTGCTAAAAGGAAGAGTAAGTCACTCATGGAGATGGCTAGGTGCATGGTCAAGAGTGAAGCTTTACCACATAGTTTCTGGCTTGAGGTTGTTATGTGTGCAACATATGTACTTAACAAGTGTCCCACGAAAGCATTGTATTCTATCACTCCATATGAGGCTTGCCATGGTTGCAAGCCATCTATTGCTCACCTATGTGTCTTTGGTTGGCTGGCATATGCATTAGTGCGTGAACAACAATGCAGGAAATTTGATGATAAAGCATTGAAATGTATTTTTGTTGGGCATAGTTCTGAAAGCAAAGGCTATCGTATGTATCATCCATATACTAAACACATTTTGTTCAGTCGTGATGTTGTTTTTGTGGAAAATTCTATTTAGCCATTACTTTGATGTACTAAGGAGACATTAGTTAGCTCGAAATATGTGTATGATATTTTGCTTCCTCTTTTTATAGGTGGACAATCTAGTGCTGGTCCAAATGAGGCAATTTCTTAGCCTTTACAAGTTTCACATGATGATGCAAATCATTCCATTTCTTATGCAAATTTACATTATGCACTTATTGGTGAGAGAACTGACATAGCAGAGGCAAAAACTATGCCGAAATGGTTGGTGGAGAATTTGTGAGATAGCAAATTACATGCACCTCTTTCAATATATCATACTCATCCAAGCTCTCATAGTGCTTCTTTTGCATCACATTGCTATGCTATGGTTTCCTATAGTCTTTGTGATGAGATTGAGCCTATTTCGTTTGATGAAGCACAAAAATCAAAAAATTGGATGGCTACTATGCAATCAGAATATGATGTTATTATGAAAAATGATACCTGGTCTTTATGTGACTTGCATCTTGGCAAGAAAGCTATTGGAACTAAGTTGTTATACAAGATGAAGCATAAACGTGACGGAACAACTGACAATTATAAGGCTAGGATTGTTGCAAAGGGTTATGCTCAAGAAAGAGACATTGATTTTGATGAGACCTTTGCTCCTACATGTCTAATGACTACTATTTATAGCATATGTGCACTTGCAACTCATCATGGTTGGAATATACATCAGTTGGACATTAAAACTTCATTTCTAAATGGTAACTTGCATGAAGAAGTGTATGTTTTTCAGCCCTATGGTTTTGTGCATAAAGCACGTGAAAACAAAGTGTGTAGTTTTAAAAAGGCATTATATGGTTTGAAGCAAGCACCACATGCTTGGTATGAAAAGATACATGCCTATGTGATTGCACATGGTTATGAGAGCAATCCAAGTGAAGGCACCTTATATGTTAAGCATGCAAATGATGTGCTTCTGATCATTGTTGTCTATGTTGATGACATTCTACTGAGTGGTCCTCATGAGAAGCATATTACTGATTTTAAGGCTGATCTGCATGCCTCATTTGAGATGTCAGGTTTGGGGAATTTGCATCATTATTTTGCCATTTAGTTTATGCAAGTTAATGGCAGACTAGCTTTGTGTCAAACGAAATATATTGACACATTATTGTAGCATTCTGGCCTTGAAGATTGCAACCTATTTTCACTCCTATGGAAATAGGTTTACGATTGATTCTTCATGATGTTGGAGATGCATTTGATGTTGTTCTCTATTAGCAAGCTATTGGATGCTTGATTTACTTATGGATTCCTCGACCAAATATTTATTTTTCTATCTCACATGTCAACATGTTTATGCATTACCCAAGTGTCAAGCATTGGTAGGTGGTTAAGTGCATCTTTTTCTACTTGAGTGGTACCCGACTACTTGGATTGTTATATCCCAAGAAGGCATCACTACCACTAGATTTACATGCTTTTTCTAACTCTAATTGGGTTGGTTGCTATGACACTTGTGTGTCCACTAGTGGCTTTTGTTTCATGCTTGGTAGCTCATGCATATCTTGGTTGAGAAAGAAGTAGCCTACTGTGGCCACTTCTAGTTGTGAGGTTGAGTAGAGGGTAGCTTTCATAGTGATTGTTCAATGTGTGTAGCTCAGATGCCTTATGGCTGATTTGGGTTAGTCTTCTGCCACCATCATCTTCACTAACAATCAGAGTGCATTGGCAATTGTGAGGAATCCTGTATTCCATGCTCGCACTAAGCACATTGAGGTGCACTATCATTATCTCAGGGAGAGGTTCTCTACTGGAGAAATCAATTTGGCATATGTGCCCACATAGGAGAACATTGCATACCTTTTCACAAAGGCTCTGCTTAGGGAGAAGTTTGAAGCTTTTGGCAAAGCTTTGGGACTACTTCCTTTTATGGATTGATTCCATAGTTTGGCATTTCCTTATACATGAGTGTCAGCTCATCGTTCACCACATCACTCACACGGGGAATTTGTTGATATATTTAGGTAGTGATGTGTGTGAACACATTAGAACCGCTAGGGCACTTTTTTCCCTCTTAAGGAGATTTTTTTCCCCAGCTTGTATATATGCCTAGAACCCTAACGAGTCACTCATCTTTGTACATTCTCTTGGTAATAGATTAAGTATTGTGTGTTGTGCTCCAAGCTTCTTCTTCTTCTTCCTTGTGCTATTTGCGTGCTTCCATAGACCTCAAACTCCAGCACATAACCTTTTGCAACAAGCCAGCTTTGTAACTATCAATTGTTCCACAAGGTTTACATTTCAACTTGTATACCCATTTAGTGCCTATGGCCTTTTTTTGAGAGGCAAATCACATAAAGGCCAGGTACCATTCTTCATAATAGTATCATATTCAGCCATCCAACTTTTTGAATTTTGTGCTTCATCGAAAGAAACGGGCTCATTCTCATCACAGAGACTAGAGGCAGCCATAGCATAGCAATCTGATAGAAAATAAGCATTATGAGACCCTAAACTAGTATGATATGGCTGAGGTGCATCTAATTTTCTATCTCCCTAAGTCTACACGAACCATTTACTCATAGTTTTTGCCTTCTTTGTATCAATCCTCTCATCAACATCATGTATACATGCATAAAAAATGGAATGATCTACATCATCATGTGAAACCTACAAAGGCTCAGAAATTTCCTCATTTGGACTAGCACTTGACTGTCCACCTATAAAAAGAGGCAACAAAGTTTCATACATATCTTTGGAGTTAATTGATGTCTCCTTAGTACATGAAAGTAATGGTTGAATTGCATCTTCCATAAAAACAACATCACAGCTAACCAATATGCATTTAATATGTGGATGATACAGAAGACAGCCTTTGCTTTCAAAATTGTACCCAACAAAAATACATTTTACTGCTTTATCATCCAATTTTTTGTGGTGTTGTTCAGGTGCTAATGCATATGCCATACAAACAAAGACATGCATATGAGCAATAGATGGCTTGCAACCATGTCAAGCCTCATATGGAGTTATAGACTACAATGCTTTGGTGGGAGACCTATTAAGTACATATGCTACATACATAGCAACCTCAAGCAAGAAGTTATGTGGTAAAGCCTAACTTTTGACCATACACCTCACCATTCCATGAGTGACTTATTCTTCCTTCAACAACTCCATTCTGCTGAGGTGTATATGGCACTCTACAATAATGTTTTATCTCACATTCAGCCATAAATGCATTAAAATCAGAGGACATGTATTCCCTCCCTTGATCATAATGGAGGGTCCCCATTTTACATGCTTGCAAATTTTCAGCCGGAACCATAAACTGTTTGAAGCACATAAATACTTTGGACTTTGCTTTTAGTGGATGCACCCATGCATGCCTGCAAAAATCATCAAGAAAAGTCATGAAGTAAAGGTAGTTCCCAAAAGAGGTTGTCTACATAAGACCAGAGACATCATTATGAACAAGCTACAATTTTTTAGTAGCTCGAACTGAACCATCTCTTGGAAAGGAGGAATCATGCATTTTGCCCAAAATATAGCCTTCACAAATATGTTTACAAGGTGCCTCAAGTTTGGGTAGAAAGCACACCATTTCAAAGTTCTGCAAGCATAGCAACCCAGCATAATTCAGATGGCCAAAGCATGCATGCCAAAGCTTTGCATCTGACATAGCTTGAGAATCTTGAACTCCATATGTTGAATCATTCACAAATTTTGCATAATCTATTAGCTTATACAACCCGTGACATAAACAATAGTAACATCACCATTTGACATTATCATAAATTGTACATCTGTCATCAACAAATTTCACGACCACACTATCTTGGCTCATGTTGAAATTGATAATATATTTTTCTTGATCCCTGGCACAAACAAAGGATATGACAATGTGAAAGAACTACCATCAACATGATTCAAAATTATCTTACCAACTCCCATGACTCGATAAGAGGAGTTGTTGGCACATGTGACAATATTCCCTGTAGGGGTAGGCTAAAGTGAAGTGAAGAAAGTATGATGCGAGGTAATATGTTTGGTTGCACCACTATCAAAGTACCAAACATACGAGTCTAGTGCACACATACACTTTTCATGAGAAGATGGGTCACAACTGCAAACATTAGTAAATGCATGTGTACTTAAGTCAAGAAGACTCAAGGACTTGTGCCAAAGAGACTAAACCTCATTTGCAACACAAGTGCATATAGTGGGAAATTGACACACGCTTATATGTCAATCAGATCAAACGATCTAACCAAGTGTATGAAGACATGTGCACACATGATGGAAAATGAAGTAGTTTAGTTGATATGCATGAGAAAAGACTAATCCACCTCTCAAACTCACTGAAAGACTAAAAGTGTCTGCCGCGATACCATTTACAGCAATTTTCAGTAAATCGAGGATTTCTCTCAGCTCCAAGCTCCAAATATAGTCAATAGGGTACTCCTTTCAAAGCTCTCAATGAGGCGCATCTATTGGAAGTGGTTTCACTCGATTCTAACAACCTTGATTAAAGTTATGACCAAAATAGTGAATGATGGGAAGCACCCACACTCACGCCACAACTCCTACAAGCTCACACACACACCACAGTAGCTCAAAAACAGTGGGGAGGGGTAGACAACAGTCCTACACACACATTCCAAGGATTACACACACATAGAAGATCAAAGAGGAGATGGAAATCTGCAGGAAAGAGGCAAATTCGAGATTTCAAAGCTCTCCTTGTTCACAATAGCAAAAAGTACTTACAAAGAGTCACCAAGTGACTTATATACATGTGCCCTAGATTTGGTCCTTTCACACAAGAAACCGGAATTTAATTACTAAAAGTGAATTTCCTACTAATTTACAAGGGATATTTTACACAAGATGGGATTATGCCACTAGAGGACTCCTCTAGTGCATTTACATGGCTTGAGGGGATTCTCTGAATGTTTTGAAGAAGAAAAATCATGCCCATTAATTTGAAAATTTTGGGGCTCTCCTCTTGTGCTTCTTTGCTCTGCAACACGCTCCCCCTCCTTGTCTCTGTCGTCCCTTGACACGCTTTAGCTTCTCGTCGGCTGTTTGCTTAAGTCTTCTGAATACACGCACCCAGCGATTGAAGCGGCGACAAGGACCGTCAGACAATTGGTTATCTTATCCGAGGTATGTCCTTTGCTTCTGTTTGCCCCTTTGTATTCCTTATATCACATATCTGGGTTGCTGTATTCAGTTGGGCTACCACGCACGCCACCAGTGACTAGGAATGTGATGTTCTTAGTCACCTCTTTCTAGCTTTTGGTCTTCTGATTTGTCCTGGTTGCACACATCTGACCCTGTTGTATTGTTCTGAGCCTGTTTACTTTGTTGACCATGCACGCTATCAGCGGGAGGATTACTACCTGCCAAGTATTATCTTGCACTTCTTCATAGTTTCTGGCCCTGGTCCGTCCTTCCCATGAAATGTCCTGGTTCTTATTGATCTTTAATTCCAATCCTCAGGACCTGGATGATTCGCGTTGTTGCCTGATGCGTGCCCCTGCAGGGCTTTGGGCAGAGGGTGGTTTTTTCATTTTATGATCTTTATTCTTTATTGCGCAGTTTTTGACTTTGATCTTCTTCTTCTTTTCTTCTTGCTTGATTCCCCTTCCACACGTCCCTCCTCCTGAACTCTGTTGTCCTCAACAGGCTTTCTGTGGCGACGTGAATAGGTTTGTATGGCTGCTTGCTCTCTTTGATTTAGCAAATTGGCGTGACATATCATAAATTCTTTCCACTGGCTTGACTTCACTCCATCCTCTGGCGCTTGTCGGTGATCCGCAAAAAAGCTGGTTTGATCCTTGCGTAATGCCGATAATATTCAAGAATGTATTTTTTGCGTGCTGAAAGACTTTGATTACAGTAAGGATCATACTAAAAATTTTATTCGTCATTTTGACCGCTAAATCCGGAACAGCGGAATACCTTGCAATCCAACATTCCATTGTTTTCACCATGTACTCTTCCGTTGGTAGGTAGTTATGTGGCGGACTAGGTAACAATGGATAATTCAGCCATTGAGTATTTATGCTTCCTTGGCGCTGGCCTTCCCAAATCTGCGTCCAGGAGCGTCTGCGGGGTACGGGGCAAAATGATGGATTGACTTGAAGCACATATGGTGAAGCTTCCCGTTGTACCCGCAATATAGGGTTCTTTTCCAAAAGTTTTCGCCTCCATATGGGATCAGACTTTTCGAATTCCTCTTGAGTATACTTGAAGGTATCTTGGCTAAACTGGAGGGTTGTGTCCGGATCTTTATGTGTAGTATTCTTTATATATTGTCACGTTTGTTCTTTAAGGAGACCATATGGTACATTGAAGGGCTTCAAAATTTGATCCAAATTTTTGCTTTTGATTTGGGCCTCCTTCATCACCTGGATTATTTGATCTTCGAATTCAGCAGTAAGCTGGGACACTAGTAGTGCCCTTTTCGATCGGCTCAGTTCTGCAATGTCCCGAGTAGCATGTTCAATGTGGACCTCCTGTTCCTCCCTTATCGGTGAATGATGTGAGGGGGGAGAGAGAGGACGTACCTCAGTCTCTTCAGTAGCCGCAGCGGGTTGTGGAACTACTGGTGTCCCCTCAATGTCCTTGTGTGCTAGATGATCCTGTAGTTGTTTTATCAGCTCCTTCTTTTGCTTAATTTCTTCCTCTGCTTGCAAAATTGTTTCCTTATTCTTTTGGATTTCCTCGGCCACTATTGCGAGTTGATCAGTATCTTCTTTACAATGCAGTAGGTATCTATTTTCCGCTTTCTTCCATTTGGTTCTAAGGGCGGCGGTGTCTTCCATGTACATCTTTTCCCATTCGGCAATGGTGGCCTGCTCCTTTTTGAACTGATCTTCATACTTAGCTAGATTTGTCTCCAAATCTTTGATGTCCTTGGCCGGGCATCCTTGAATTTCAACAGGCTGATCACTTAGAACAGCTATCATGAGCTCCTTGTTTCGATTCCTTAGGTTTTCTGCCTCTTCCATGGATACCTTTATTTGTGATTCTAGTATTTTACTTCTCGCGTTCATCAACAGGCTGATCACTTAGAAGAGCTATCATGAGCTCCTTGTTTCGATTCCTTAGGTTTTCTGCCTCTTCCATGGATACCTTTATTTGTGATTCTAGTATTTTACTTCTCGCGTTCATCCGCGTTTTCTCGGCCTCGCTAGCTTCAATTTTCTTTGTTAATTCCTGTAGCTGTGCTTTCAATCCTTCATTTTCCATGGCTAGAGTTTTGCACTGTTGCTTGAACTCTTGAACTTCATTCTCTTTCTGTTGTACTTGTTCTCTTGCAAATTTTAACTCTACAAAAAGACTCTTACTCTTTTCTTGAAGCTCATGCTTATCCTGCATCGCTTGATCATAGTCTTCATCAGCCTCAAGCATTAGTTTTTGTCTGTCTAGTGCAGTTCTGATCATGTCTTGTACAACAGATTTGAGTTGAGTGATGTCGACATTCAACCATGTCCGTGGTATGCTTGGAGCTTCGCCGGTTTGCACATCTTTTCCCTGCTCCACATCGATGGTTTCATTGTGGGGTTGTCGAATTTGTAGATGTATTTGTGGTTCTTTTTCTTCTTCATTCAAATCAAGAACTTTTGTGGCACTCCCTTGAAATGTGACATCCATGGGGGAGGGTTCTGCCACGACCCTTATTGGTGTGAAGGGTTCCTCTTCTTCTACTGTCACTGCCTGAGTCTCTTTCTTTGGTGTCTTGATTGACACCTCGCTTATGGGTGTTGCCTCTTTGATAAGGATGGTGGAAGTCTCATTGATTTTGATGACATGTGTCTCTTTTTGGTTTTCCTCCTTGCGTTCGATGTCTCTAGTGGGATGGACAGAGTTGTCATTTACCTTTGTTCCTTTGTCTGCTTCCGTGTAGTCAACTGCATTCAACTCGTCCCATTGTCCATCATCTTGTGATTCACTTTGAATGTCCACATTCAATAATGAAGTGTCAGGTTTTTCTTGTGCATCCGAAGATGAGCTTGAATTATCCAACCTGATTTCTCTGTAACAGTGTACTTTTGTGAGTTTCTTTTTCACCTACATCTCTTGGTGGGCCTGCTGATAATGGTGCCCTTGAACTGGTAAATTGACTTGCCCTTCTATATATTTATGCGTTTCTTCTAGGGCCCTGGTTAAATCTTCCTCTGTAATTGGCATGTGCTCTTCAATCGTTGTCTTGGGAAGTACGTGTGTCCTTTTTGTGGCTGGAACTTCCTCCTCTACTTGCTCGACTTCCCTGAGTCTCTTCGTGCCTCTCATTTTGGGTTGAGAGCTAGTTTTTGCCTCTTCCACAATCTTGACTCCTCTTTTCTTTTTAGGAATAGTGGCGACTTTGGCATACTTTGCCATGGCGGTTGATGATGGCATTTCCTGCAGGTGCTCTCTAATACCTAAAGCGTGGTAAATCAATATTGTCAAAGCGACGCTGCCATTGAGGAACTTCTTATTATTCCACTGCTTCTTTGCTTCAAATAGTCTTTCCTGTATGTAAGGAGTCAGTTTAATTTGATTTCCAATTTGTTTGGTTGCATGTGAGAGCAATTGAACAATAATCTTTTGAGGAGCCGTATAGCTATGCATATTTGGGAAGCAGAAGTGCTGGTGGATGAGCTTGACTTCCTCTTCTATGTCAACTCTGTTAATGTCTGTGAATGTTTTGGTCTTGGCCCCACGACTCTCTTCCTTTATGACAGTGATACCGTCCTTCTCCCATCCGAACGCTTCCTTAATCAATTCATGTGTGAATTGGATGACTACCCATTCACTGACGCCATTCATTACTCGAGCCTTAGGCACCAAAGGATCATGTAGTGCAGGTTGTAGTGTATTCATAGCTTGAGTGCATCTGTGGAAGTCGGGCTTATAGATTGGCACTTCAAAATATTTATGTATGCCCGCTTTCTTCATGATGTCTATTGTAGACAGGAGTCCATGTAGTACTCTAAAATCCTAGGACATGATTGGAAATTGGTGATTTGTATCCATTATTTTGATAGTTGTTAGGAAGAGGTATTCCCCAGCCGGTTGATCTTCCCTGAACCAATGTCCCTTTGCTTTGGTGATGCTCTGGAGAGGAAATTCCAAAACTTCCTCTTGTACTGTTGCTTTAGAATCTTCAAAAGCCATCTGCACTTTTAAGGAAAAGCGCATTAGCTTTAATGGAAAGTATAGCAACTGTGTAGTGCATTGCAGTGATTTGTTGTCGTTCTATCACTCCGTTTCCCATGGTTCTCTAAGTGAGATCTCTTACCACATCTTTTTATTTCTTTTCCTGAAAGAAAACATGCATAAGTGTAGCCGAAGCATTTATTTATGTACATAGTAGGTCCATTCCTAAGAAAGTTGAAGCTATGATCTTATCTCAATTGGAGAATGTGCACCACTAATTTTATCATGTACATCATGTGCTGAATGCTTGGCCTTGTAATGTGGCCCTATCATGCATACTTTAGGTGCATTTGATATTTTATGAGTGCAATTGGAATCTTTGTCGTCTCGATGGTCCACTCCTTGCAGTTGCTTGGGTTTCCAAATCCATTTTGTTGTCATGATGTCCCTTGTCTTCTCTCTGGTCCATCGATCTTCGTGTGTTCCCTTTGTATCTTTGGGTAGCTGAGCAATAGAATTGTTGCTCTTCATGTTTTTAGGATGAGTCTGTCTTTGCTTTGTCGTTCGACTGTTTCAAAGTAGTGTATCCTCCAGATTGCTTATCTCTTGCTTTGCGGCTTGCCTGACCGTCTTGGGGATCCATATTTGCTGTCGTGCTTTCTGAGCGTCAATCAAAGACTTAGGAATACATACTTGCAAGAGTAGTGTTGTGTCAGATGGTCGCGATGTTGACTTGTTATTCGTCTTATTCTCCCAATGATTTGGTGATGACATTTCCGATTTCTGCACTTGATCTTTGCGTACCCATTTGAATTTGTTCTTTCCTTGATGTAAATGTCTGAATGTCGTCCTTAACATTGGTGATCCTTTGGCTGGGTGAGAAGCTCCATGAGAGTTGGTTTTCTTAGTGTGTGGCTGTTCCTCAGCTGAATGAGGTGATTTCACCACTTCTTTGGACATTTTAGGGTTTGCACTTTCTGCTTCTTCTAGATTGGTTTTTGAGATATTAGGACTGGAATCAGGTTCCAATAGCTCTTCTTTGCATCCTTCCGCACTCTCGATGGTTGTTGGTTGGAGTAAAGGCTTCTCTCCTAATAAACTAAAAATTTCCTTGTGCCCTATTTTGGCTGAAATATAGCCTTGAGCTAGGTTGATGCTCACTTCATTCTCAATGATCCAATCCTGTCCTAGGATCAAATTTTCTATTAAATCCTCATCTCTGCACACTAAGACTCGTTGTTCCATGGAAGAATTTCTTGGGTGGAGGGATACGTTAGTGGTTCCTATGCATTCTATGATTTGACCCCCAATTCCTACCATCTGAGCCTTTGTGGGCGTCATCGTCAGTTGAAGATCTTGTATGACCGTATTGCGTATGCAACTAATTCCTGCTCCTGAATCTATCAATGCGTCTATCAATTTGTACTCTATTGTTCCAATCCCTAGGCTTAGGTAAGGTTGTGACCTGTGAGCTCTATTTGTGTCAGATGTATGGACTTGATAGTTAGCCATAGGGATAGGTTCCCCTCCTTGGAGATATCGTTCAGCTCTTTGCCTAATCCACTCTTTCCTCTTCTTGATGCGTTCTAGGGCTTCTTGTCGTGCCTCCTCTCTAATCCGTTCTTCTTCTTTCTTCCTATTTTGAGCACCTACTAGGCGTGCTAGCATTTGATCCGTTAATGGCTCCATGAACCTTTTAACTCTGCATCCACTTATGTAGTTAGGAAGAATGTCTCCATCTAGAGTGGCTAAATTAACTGCTCCACTAGTAGAGATCCTATTGATGATCAAAGGTCCATATCCGCGTTTTTGTAACTTCTTGGCATGTTGCTTTAAGGTGTACACCAAGACTAAGTCTCCCTCTTTAAGTCCTTTGTCTTTTATATGTGCATCATAATATGCCTTTTGTCTTCTCTTGGCTGCATAGATTCCTGCTACCGCTTGTAACCTAGTTTCATGCAACTTCTCGATTTGGTCTAGTTGTTGGGATAACTCATGTCCGTTCCATTCATACTGTTGGACTACTCTCAATGTTGGGATTAAAAAATCAATTGGCAAAATTGCATTCTGCCCGTACACTAGATTGAAGGGGGTAGTTCCAATGGCATTCTTGTATGCTACTCGGAAGGCCCAAATTGCATGATGCAATTGTTTGTCCCAATCAGACCTCCCATTATTGACAATCTTTGTCAATACAATACATAATACCTTGTTGGAACTTTCTGCTTGACCATTGGCTTGGGGATGGTATGAGGCTGATTTTTTGTGGATCACTAAAAATTCATTCATTAGTAATTCTATTACTTCGTTAAGGAAGTGCGTTCCTCGATCACTCACAATCTCAATTGGTAATCCGAAACGAGTGAATATATGTTCAAAAAGGAACTTAGTAGTGGTTTGAGCATTGTTCTTTCTAGTAGCCTTCGCTTCTACCCATTTTGTCAAGTAATCAGTGGCTACTATGATGTACTCAGCATGCGATCCTTTGGCTGGTGGATTGATGGGTCCTATGAAGTCAATACCCCATTTAGAGAATGCTCTCGCACACACCATAGGTCGTAATGGCATGTCATTTCTCCAAATTGGGTATTTAGCCCTTTGGCATGTTTCACAACATCGCACATATGTTTCAGTGTTCATATGTAAAGTTGGCCACCACAAGCCTGCGAAGAGCATCATTTTTGTTGTTCTATCGGTTGAAAAATGACCTCCTGCTGCACCGGCGTGTGCCATTTCTAATATGGGCAAATACTCTCCTTCATGAACACATAATCGTAATTGGTTGTCTTTTCCTCTTCTAAACAAGTTTCTTCCTATGAGAACATAGTCTTTGCTCATCTCCTCTAGGGATCGTTTTCTAGCCAAGCTAAATCCTTCCTCATGTTCTCTTGTCTTTAGGAATTTCACTAATGTTTTGCTCCAATTGGGTGCTATCGTTGAGAAAGGTATGGAAGTATGATCCTCCGGGATTGTTTCCTGGCATTCTGTAGAGTTACTTACGTAGTCATGGACATCCTTGGGCATGTCCGGCCAGTATACTCCTAACCTCTTTAATTCCATGATGGTTCCATGAGTTGCTTGGTGTGTTCTCCATTTGTTCACATGTGCTTGTTCAATTAGCTTCGTTTGTTCATCCTCCTCGACAAATCTTAACAAAACTCCATTGGGTTCCTTATAGTACACACTTCCCGCGATAATATGCAAGTTTCTTGATTGGAGAATTTCCTTTCTGCTATCCTTATTGATTGAATGTTGTGGGCCATGGGTGAGTATAGGAATTAATTCCTCTGCCCACTTTGGACAAACTTCCAGATTGAACAAATACGTGTCTGGCAGATCATCGGGTACTCCGCTTGGTGGTTCTCTGTGTGTTAACCTTGAAAGATGATCCGCTCTTACATGGGTGTTCCCCTTTTTCACTATCACTTCAAAGTCGAACTCCATTAATAGTAAGAACCATCTTACTAATCTTCCCATGTTACAAGGTTTATTAATTAAGTACAGTGAAGCCTGATGGTCTATGAAGAACTTGAATTTGTTGGCTAGGAGATAGTGTCTAAATTTCTTCACTGCATAGACCATTCCTAATCCTTCTCGCTCGGTAGTGGTATAATTCCTTTCATCTTGATTCAGTTGTCTGCTCGCATAGGCAATTGGATGATCTAATTTTCCTTCATCAGCTGGTTGGGCTAAGATACATCCTATTGCATAGTTAGAAGCATCAACATGAATATGAAAAGGCTTGTTCCAATTTGGCGTTTTCAGAATGGGAGCCATGCTAAACCTCTTTTTCAACTCATTGAATGCTTTTTCGCACTCTTTTATCCAAGTGAACTGAGTTAAGAGACCATACAGGGGTTTGGCGATTATGGCATACATGTGGATAAACCGACGGTAATATCCACACTGTCCCATAAATGCTTGCACCTCTTTCGCATTCTTTGGTCTAGGAAGCTCTAAGATGACCTTAATCTTGTCCTCATCCGTAGAT
The DNA here is from genome assembly GCA_020310875.1 of Ceratopteris richardii. Taxonomy (NCBI): domain Eukaryota; kingdom Viridiplantae; phylum Streptophyta; class Polypodiopsida; order Polypodiales; family Pteridaceae; genus Ceratopteris; species Ceratopteris richardii. The sequence goes on from CM035442.1 coordinate 78,970,515, forward strand.
ATTCCATTCCTAGAGACTATGTGTCCTAGGATTTTCCCTTGTCTCACCATGAAGACACACTTCTCTAGGTTTAAACAGACTCTGTACTGTCTACATTTATTAAATATCTTCCTCAATTCAGGAATATGATCGTGTCTTTGATTGGATTATGTACATAGGTCGTCTACATATACTTCCATGCTCTTTTTCAGAAATTCCTTGAAAACATGACACATCAATCGTTGGAAAGTAGCTGGTGCATTAGTGAGTCCAAAAGGCATCACTCTGAAAGCATAGACTCCCCATTCGGTCGTGAATGCGGTCTTATGTTGATCCTCAGTAGCAATAGCTACTTGATTGTATCCTGAGAATCCGTCTAAGAAGCTGTAGACTTCTTTTCCTGCGACCCTTTCCAATAGATGGTCAGTGATGGGTAGTGGGTAACTGTCACGTATGGTGGCTGCGTTCACTTTCTTCAGGTTAATGCACACTCTCAATTTTCCATTTTTCTTAGGCACAACTACTAATGGCGATACCCACTCGGTGTGTTCTATCTCATATATGAATCCTGTCGCTAGTAGCTTGTCTATTTCTTCCTTAATTTTAGCAGCATAGATCTCGTTGTATGTATAAGGGCGTTGTTTTGATGGTTTTGCATCTGCTGTCATTGGTATCCTATGAGAACAAATCGAGGGTTCCACGCCTTTGAGATCCTTATATGTCCATGCGAACACGTCTCGATATTCTCGGATCAGTTGTATGAGTTCTTCTTCTTCTTTGACTGATACATCTTTGCCTATGTATGTGCATCATTCTTCTCTGTCTTCCACTGTTACTATAATTTTTTTGTTTGTTCTTTGTTGTCATACGCTTCTCCGTCTCCGGCCTCTCGTTTAGGCATTTGAATGGCTACCTTTCGCTCTTCTACTTCGTATCTTTTAAAGTGTTTAGGAACTTCAAACAGATTTGGGTCTGGTCCAGTTTTACTCATTTCAGTTTCTTGTTTTTGTGCTCTAGGAGTGGCTTCTATTGCTAAGATCTTTGTCGGTTCCTGTTTCGCTTTGGTTCGAATGGTGTCTAGATAGCTCTCTTCTGAATCAAATTCGGGTTCCATTTCGATACTCTCATATTCCTCCTTCCACTCTTTTTCCAAGATTTCCCCTTCTTCCACTTCTTGAAGGACAACCATATAAAGATTTACGTCATAGCCTTCCTCGTCTATGCACTCGTTCATTGTCAAGACTTCCTCATTTACGCACACGTTTAAGGTTGCTAGGATTTCCATCCATCCATGCGGTTCAAAGGTCTCATCTAGAAAGATTTGAGGTATGTACCTTGGGTCCTCCACAGGTCTGTAGTTAGGATGTCCGATTGGCCATATCTATCTTTTGTCATCTTCTTTCTTGGCTTCCTTACACATCCATAACTGAGCGTCCTTGTGTATCCATGATTGATCACTCGATCCAGCACTATGAATGGATAGGTCATCTTCCTCCTTGTGTATGGGATTCCGTTGTAGTGGAGGGACATCTCTATAGGAAAAGGTGTGCAAGTTTATTTTAGTGGTATTTCCTTGATGTTGTAGGTACAATGAATCTCTTCCCCAATCTTGTACTACCCGCATTTGTCTCATAAAGGGTCGTCCTAATATCATCTCATAATTATTAGCCTTTTCAAATTTACAAATGGCTAGTGTGTGTTCAAATTCAAACCCACAGGTAGTCAATTTGACTCTTTCCAGTATTCCTAAGGGTTTCTCCACATGACCGTCTGCTAATTGGAGTTTCATGCGTGTGGGTCGTAAGGCAGGTTTTCCCCATTTCTCCCAAATCTCTTTGGTGGCGATTCCTACGCCAGCTCCTGTGTCTAGGATTGGTCATGTACCCATTGTAAATGGTAGGTAGACATGTGTTACCTTCGTCTCCTTCACTAAATTCTCCCACTTTATCAACTGGAATTTGGATTCTAGTTGAGTTTCCTTTTCCCTTAACTTCTTCCTCTTCCTTTTCTTGCCCTAATTCCATTTGGCTTGCTATTTGCTTCCATAAATGCGGCTTAATTCAAAGTAGTTCTTCCATGGCCAGTTTGCATTGTACTTTTGTCTTCTTTAGTTCCATTAGATTGTGTGAACTCTTTTCTGAGTTTTCTTTTCCTTTTCCATGTACTGTGGGTGCTCGTATTATCATGGATTCCTTTTCGTATTCTCCCATGTAATTAGGCAATGTTGAAATGCTCTAGGTTTCTTCTCTATTTCTGTCGAGTCTTGATATTTCCTCGTATACTTCTTCTAGGTTGGGGTTGGGTTGATAGACTGCCACATCTATTTCCTCAAAAGGAGGCTTCGATACTCCATTTTTCTTCCATTGTTCTTCTCGGATTCTATTCCATAACTCCTTTGGCCATTCTGCCTCTAAGTCAGGTATGGTTGACAGTGGTTCATCCTGGGTTCTAGTTCGCTTGCGCTTGTCATCCTTTCCTCTAAGTTCTTTATCCAAGGCCCCGACGTGTTCTTTATATTGATTATCTAGTATTCTCATCTCTAGTAGGGCTGGAATAGTCTTTTCTAGGGTAGCTTGTGCAACCTCTATAAGCTTTCGACATATTGCAAGCCTTTCTTTTTCTAATTCTCCTTGTGGGTAAAGTTTTTCATGTTGCTCTACATTCGGTCCAGTCTTAATTCTAGCTTGGTAGGCCTTCAGCCACATGTCTAGGTCGTCGGATTTTGGGTCAGCTAAAATGGATTCCGGTTTCTCTACTTCTTGAATTGGTGGAATGGGTACTTCCTTTTGAATTTCCTGATTTTCTTGTTCTTTCATACTTCTGGTTTGTTTCTTATTATCTTGACTTTTGTTTTTCATCCATTTGTCTTTGAGTTTTTCTCTTCTTTCCTTCCATTTCTGTGCTTTAATGTTTTGGGTGTTCTCACGTGGGTCCTTCGAATCTTCAATCATTCGGTTTTTGAGACTTTTCTTCCTAGTGTCTTCTTGTTCCCGATCTGGTTGGTTTCCTTTTTGATCTTTCATTTGAGCTCGCGTGATGGCCTTTAAAGGCATGGTGTACTCCTTATCTCTTCTCGGTGCTTCTATCACTTTGATTACATTAACAAGTGTTGTATCCTGGGTTTTATTAGGATTTTTTGGACAATCTCTAAAAAGATGTTCCTTTCCACAATCATTGCAGTATCCTTCCCAAGTCCTAGGGGGTGGTGGATTATAAGGCCGAGGACATTCTCTAATAAAATGGTCTCCTCCACATCTATAACAAGGTCCTCTCGGAACAGGTGGTCTAATGGGTGGTCTCATGGGTGGTTGTGCTTTAGGCACAGTATACATCAAAGTTGCTACCTCCGTTCCATAAGCCTGATCATAACCATCATATCCAGAGTAAGCCGAGTCATATGTTGATTCATACTCTAACATGTTGGCTTCATAGGGATAATAATCTCGTGAGGTTAGCTCATATCCAGGGTTTGTTGATTCTACAGTGATCGTCGTCGATGCCGGCGCTATGGCTCTTTCCAAATTTTCTTGTGGTTGAGCATACTTCATAGGTACCACTTGTTGAGGTTGTGACAGTTGTGTCCCTAACACTCGTTGGGGTGGTGGATATGGTGCTTGTTCATAAGGTCTCGGTGCTCCTGCTGGTGTTGGATAGGGATTGTATCTGGGCATCTCTCTGCCTGGCTCTCTAGGTGGATACCCATATGGTCGATACTGTGGTGGTTGTAAGGGGCGTGATTGCCTATTGACTGGACAGTTTTCTATAGTGTGGTTGGTGTATTTTTGTTCTATGTGGCAGTACAGGGCAGTCCCTTGTTGGAGCAGTCTGTTGTAAGGATATGTCGGATGTGCACCAGCTCCTCCTCGTGCACACATGTGTGTGGGGTGATCTCCTCCACATAGACTACATCTCTGTAACATGGGCGTTCTTAAGGCTGGGTGTTGGTAAGTTCTTTGTCCCTGAACTCCTAGTTTCTTTGCTAATAACCCCGCTAATTCTTCCATAGTACTGGAGTTGGATGTAATGGTACTCCGAGAATCTTCTGATTTAGTGGGGCTAGGCGTGCTCTTGAGGTCCTCAGCTAGATTGTCCTCTAAATCAATGCATTCTTGAAGACACTCACTTAGGGTTTGTAGCCTCTTCACGTAAACTAGTGTTCTTAGGGTTCCGTTTGTGAGTCCTTCCAAAAATAATGAAATCATTTTTTGCTGAGTGGGTCTGTCAGCAACTGGGCATCTATCCACATATTGATTGAATCTCTGGGCAGTTGTCTTCACTGTTTCATTAGGTTTTGTTTAAAACTATGGATTAAAGACGCAAAATTGTGTTTAATCCCTCTCTTAGTGAATTCCCCAATGAATTCTTGAAAAAATTGCTCCATGTTTCCAAACTGATTAGGATCTAACGGCTGGAACCAAGTCAGCACCATTCCTGTGAGGGTGAGTCCAAAAGACTCATACTACACAAAGAAGTCGTCTACTTGTTCTGCCCTTAGTACTTGTTTAAATTCAGCAATGTGATCGTAGGGTTCTCCTAATCCATTGTAATTATTTCTTACACACTTGGCCACTTGGATAGGTCTCAGTCTTCTCATTGGTTCTGGTGGTCTAGGCATTACAGGAAAGACCGGGGCAACTGGTCTAACTGGAGGTATTCCATGCTGTCCTCCTACTGGTGGTCGTGATCTTACTGGTGGTCGATACTAATTCCCTACTCCTGGGTGGGTATGATCGTGTGTTTGCAATCCTGGAGTTGCAAATTGTACATGAGTACGGTTTGGAACACTCCGTTGGCTAGTTTGTCCTGACGTGGTGTGTTCTATCTCTTGTTGATTTCCAAAGGGGTTTTGTGAGGTAGTTGCCTGATCTCTCTGGGGAATACAGGCAAACCCATGTATTTCAGACGAGCTCTGTCCAAAGCACTAACCAACCAATATCTTCTCTGATTTTTGTCTAGGTATGTGATTCTAGTTTCGTCTTCTGGATCCTTCAGTTCATAAAATGTCATAGGGCGTTCTTCTCTTCTTGGAGCCGGTAAGTCTGTTTGAAGTAATACATCTGATCCATGAATTATATAGACTTCCAACAGGTAATCATCTTGAGGTATCAAGTCTCCTCTCAAGACTCGTGTTACTTGGGATCTACCTCTAGGGGTCGTCACTAGTTCCTCAGGGTTGGTTGTTCTTGGGTTTCTTCTTCCACTAACTCTCCCCTTTCATTGATCATCTCAGGAAATTCCATCACTATGTATATGTGACCTATCTTGTCCATATATGCTCCTCCTTCGTACTTAACAGCAGGTCTACGCATGATTGTGGCAGCCATAGAGGTTACCATCCTAGCCACTGATATGTTTAAGCCATCCAGGTAGATGGGAATCTCCTGGGCATTAGTAGACACATACTGTAAGGAGGTACGGTACTCTCCCTCTACTGTGGTCATGAAGTTTCTACTTGGAGCTGGACCATGCATATCTTCAGAGGCCATGGGTATCTCCTCCCCGGAGTCACTAGAGGTTCTGAATAGATAGAACGGTGACTGACCTGAGCGATACTCCCTACAGAGGATATGACACTTCTTTGGCTACTTAGCACTCTCCCTGACCTCAAGTTCATTCACCCTCCTGAGGCTCTCTAGGTCTCTAAAACTCTCCTTGAGTGGCTCTTCAAATGTCTTAGGTATGCCCTACAAAATGCTACAAAGGCTCTGGACGATACCACTTCTAGGCTATACTACACCGGGTGATACTGTCATGGGCGATACTGCTGGCAGCGATACGATACCTGAAACCTACGCGATACGATACTGTCGTAGCCAGTAATACGATACCGCAGTTGGTGACGATACGATACCTAATGCTTGGCCGATACGATACTTGATGCACCCGACGATACGATATTGAATTAATTCAATGATACGATACCAGAGTTTCCTATGATACGATACTTTTGGGGTTGGTGATACGATACCAAGAGCTGGGACGATACGATACTAACAGTCCTCGCGATACGACACTGAAAATCCAGACGATATGATACCACTTGCAAAGGGCCGATACGATACCAACTTGATATCGCGATACGACTCCTGACCATGAAACGATACGATACTAGGGTTGAGCGCGATACGATACCAATGCAAGTGGCGATACGATACCATGCACTTGCACCGATACGGTACTATTATGGTATCACGATACTAGGTGTGACTTGAGACGATACGATTCCATGGTGGCACACGATACGATACCACGGGGTAAAGTGAGATCGCGATACCAACTTGGCGATACGATACCAGAAGTGGTATCGCGATACCAAGATTGGTAACCGACGATACAAATTTTTGGCGAGTATCACGATACAAGGGAATTTTTGGTATTGCGATACCAAAAACTCAACCGATCGCGATACTCAAGCCAAAATGCCTCCAAAATTCAAAATTTTTGCACCCCCTTTCTCTTCTCTCACCCCTCTTCACTCCTAACACACTGTCTCTTTCAAGAAAGTTCAAAAAACAAACTGTCCCCCCCCCCCCCCCCCCCTGCGATACCAAATGCTCACTTAATCACATGTTGGTGCACTTATTAGTGTGTTTTTGCCAAGGAATTCTTGTTGAATCTTACCTTTGTGGTGTCCTGATTGCAACTTGAGCTCAATACTTAGTCTTGTCAGCCTGTAGCACGCGATACCACTCTCACGATACCGGTCTCTGCTCGCATGCGATACCAGAACACAGGAAAGTATCAAATGAGTTCAAATTTTTTGGTTTTTATACTTTTTGTGATAGAAACTGAACTTCACTAATTTTGACAATTTTTTTAGTTTTTTTGGTGATCTTGGCCTACTCCTACTTCATTTCTCTTCCCCTCTCCTCTCCTTCTGACCTAACCCTAAATCCTCCTTCTCTCCCTTCCTACTAAATCTAAACCTAAAAACTGATTACACACACCTCCGGGATGTGAAGTAACAAGTGCTGAAGTGATTGACTACTTACCACGGAATGAATTCACTTCTACAAGTACGATTTCATCACTTTCGATCTATAACCATCACGAAGGCACCTTGGCTAAGTGTTCCCCGACAACGGTGCCAAAAACATGTGTACTTAAGTCAAGAAGACTCAAGGACTTGTGCCAAAGAGACTAAACCTCATTTGCAACACAAGTGCATATAGTGGGAAATTGACACACGCTTATATGTCAATCCGATCAAACGACCTAACCAAGTGTATGAAGACATGTGCACACATGATGGAAAATGAAGTGGTTCAGTTGATATGCATGAGGAAAGACTAATCCACCTCTCAAACTCACTGACTGAAAGTGTCTGCCGTGATACCATTCATAGTATTTTTCAATAAATCGAGGATTTCTCTCAGCTCCAAGCTCCAAATATAGTGAATAGGGTACTCCTTTCAAAGCTCTCTCGACGAGGCGCATCTATTGGAAGTGGTTTCACTTGATTCTGACAACCGTGCTTAAAATTATGACCAAAATAGTGAATGACGGGAAGCACCCACACTCACGCCACAACTCCTACAAGCTCTCACACACACCACAGTAGCTCCAAAACAGTGGGGAGGGGTAGACAACAGTCCTACACACACATTCCAAGGATTACACACACATAGAAGATCAAAGAAGAGATGGAAATCTGCAAGAAAGAGGCAAATTCGAGATTTCAAAGCTCTCCTTGTTCACAATAGCAAAAAGTACTTACAAAGAGTCACCAAGTGACTTATATACATGTGCCCTAGATTTGGTCCTTTCACACAAGAGACCGGCACTTTATTACTAAAAGTGAATTTCCTACTAATTTACAAGGGATATTTTACACAAGATGGGATTATGCCACTAGAGGACTCCTCTAGTGCATTTACATGGCTTGAGGGGATTCTCTGAATGTTTTGAAGAAGAAAAATCATGCCCATTAATTTGAAAATTTTGGGGCTCTCCTCTTGTGCTTCTTTGCTTTGCAACAATGCCCATTCTTCATTTTGCACAAGATTTGCAGACTCTGTTTTGGGTGAAGAGGCCTCTACAATAACCATTCTAGACTCTTTCTTCTTTGCCTCTTTTGTAGCCAATTTCAAACAACTCTTTATGACATGATCATTTCCTTTAGAGTATTTTCAAAACTATTTCTGCTTTTCTATTTTCTTCTCATCTTTTTCTTTCCTTTTTTATTGTGCAGAATTAACAGATTTCGGCTTACTAGTAGATTTACCTTTGCCCTTCTGACTTACTAGGAAAGCTTGATTTGTAACACACATAACAGACCTGTTCTATCTAGACTGGTCTTCCTATAACAAAAAAAGACTAACTGCTCAAATGTTTAGGCATTTGGATTGCCTTTTCATCATCTACTGAAGAATAGAAGAAAAACTCTTATATGAATTTGGAAGTCCATTAAGAAGGGTCTGCACAAGTGAACTAATCTAATAAGACTTCATTTGCAAAAATCAACTGCTCACTCAAATCTTTGATCTTTTCAAAAAACTTTCCATAGAATCTCCTTCATTCATATGCTCGCTCTCCAACTATTTTCAAAGGTAAGCAAAACAAGCCTCATTTCTTCCCTTGTACATAGTGTTCAGTGTATCCCAAGCATCTTTTACTATTTTGCAAGAGTGAGTATGAGGGATAATGCCACATTTGATAGACAAGGCTATCAATGCATATGCCTCGGCATCTCTGCCATCCTAATGAAGTTGCTCCGTAGTAGGTGGCGCAGGAATTGCAACACAAACTAGAACATGAAGATCAACATCTTCAATGCCATCTGCATCACCTTCAATAACTGTATTTGTAGGTCTAGTAGGTCATTTTTCAACACCCTACATAATATTCCATAGTAATTTTGTGACCAATACATGATGCATCATATATGCCCATAATGGGTCATTGGTACCATCCAACTTGCCTTCAATAGCCAACATATGGAATACATCATCGCTTTCACCCATGGCCACTGATTAAAATACCTCGATGTAGAAAAATGATTGTATCTCAAAAAGCTGAATAGAACTACCTTGTCGAGTTCTGCTAAACATGTGACAAAATTTGAGGTTCTTGTATTGGTAAACCGAAATTTGAATATATGCTTGGCACAAAAAGGCAAAATTGCCTACATAGGCATTGCGATATTGTGTTTGGACGTCAAAACAAGCTCAAATCGAAATGTTGGTGCCACAATGTGAAGCTATTCTAAACTCCTAATCCCCCTAAGTATGCTTACCAAATTTGCTGCGATTATGAGAATGTGACTAGAGAGGTGTCAACAACACCCTCGATGAAGCGGCAACCTTCTCTGATACCAATTGTTGGAGTTTGAGGTTTGCACAAGCACATGAGAATCACAAGGAAGAAGAAGAAGCTTGGACAACACACTATACTAAATGTATTATCAAGTGAATGTACAAAGATAAGTAACCCATTAGGGTTACGGACGTATATTCAAGCTAGGGAAAAAACCTCCTAAAGAGGAAAAAAAGTGCCCCAACAGTCCTAAGTGTGCTCACACACATCACTACCAAAATATATCAACAAAGTACGAATGGTCCTTAGTTAATATTTCTACCTGTACTATCCAATTTAAAATTTCTTGGAGGAATTGGTCTAGACAAGTTAAATAATGTAGACTTTGAAAAGATCCTTAGGGAGGTGAACCGCAAGTCAAAAGAAGAAGAAGAAGGAGGTGACCATCAGCAACAACAAGAAGAAGAGCAACAAGATGAGCAACAACAAGAACAGAAACAAGAGGACGAGGAATATGAAGAGCAAAAAGTCAAAGAAACCGAAGGTGCTCCAATCTACAAAACTCAACTTCAAAGGCTATATGACACTATAAAGAGTGTGTAGGAAAGAGGCAGACTTTCATTCCACACTATTCAAGTATTGATCAGTCAAATATTAGGAGAAGAAGGCATGGATTGGCACTTCATAGAGTCCCTCCAACTCATGTAAAAGACTTGTGGATTTGTGGAAGCCGCACATACCATGCTATAGAGACCACAACCTCGCTACAACTAGAGGTGCATAGACACTCAGCCAGAACCAAGCAAAAATATTCAAATACCTATCTTACAATGGGAAGTCATCATTACTCAAGAAGCCACATCAACATCAACTATTGATCTTACTGCAGAAATATTTGTCCAAACCTCTCCTATCTTGTCTCCACACCCTCCATCCCCACCCATAACCCTAGAAGTTTAAGCTATCGAAACAACCATCAAAACCACCCACATAGAAGAGCCCATTTTTCAAACCCCACCCTATTCACCCCCTCATTTGGTAAGCATGGTACATACCACCAAATTAGAAATTTCCACCCCTTCCTTTAGTTTTTGTGCACCTATCTCCTAACTAGGGTTGTTCTCTTCCATCACCAATCCATTGTACACTACTTCCTTAGACCCACATGAACCCATCATAGGCCACCCACTCAAACACCTTGCCATAGGAAACCCACCTCCAATTGAAGGCATTCTAGGCATCCAAACATTCCAACCCACCCATATCCCTTTTACACTACCTACCTTTTCATCCATGTTTTCATACATGAATCGGACCAAAGCACCTGCAACCACCCTACCACCATTTTGGGCTACCTTTATGGAATTCATAGATCAAGCCCAAGCTCCATCTTCCTCATGGGGTCCCTCTTCACTTTCAAAAAGTTCATTATTCACTAACACCATGAGCACTGCACCTACCAAACCTGTCTTTATGGTAGAATGGACACACACACTTATCACTCATCCAATCGACATCTCTCTACCCACATCTGCACCCCCACCCCACACTTCCACAATCTCCCCTTCCCCCTCTACCAACATCACCAACACCCATGACACCATCACACACTGCATTCATTACCCCCTTTCATTTCCCAACCCCATGCATTCTCAACTGTAACTATTTCCTCTACTAATGTAAATAATGCATTAAACACCATGGTTTAGTGTGCCAACTAATTATGATAGGAATATCAACTACTTGAAGAGCCAAAATGTGTTGGGGTAAAGTCCTAAATGATCCATTTATAGTGTACACATGTGTATAGGCCTATTTATAAAGGCTATGTCACTTATTCTTTATTTTTGGGCCAAGTTCAATGTGAACTTGGCCAACCCTAAAAAGCCCTATATAACATAACTCAATAAGACTTTGGGGCTATCACTTCATTTGTAGCCCCTCCGATGATAGGAATATCAACTACTTGAAGAGCCAAAATGTGTTTATGTAAAGTCCTAAATGATCCATTTATAGTGTACACATGTGTATAGGCCTATTTATAAAGGCTATGTCACTTATTCTTTATTTTTGGGCCAAGTTCAATGTGAACTTGGCCAACCCTAAAAAGCCCTATATAACATAACTCAATAAGACTTTGGGGCTATCACTTCATTTGTAGCTCTCTCTCTCTCTCTCTCTCTCTCTCTCTCTCTCTCTCTCTCTCTCTCTCTCTCTCTCTCTCTCTCTCTCTCTCTCTCTCTCTCTCTCTCTCTCTCTCCCCCCTAAGCAGTTATGCCTCATCTCCTTTCTATCACCTCCACTTCTGAGGCACACACACGCATCCTCTACCCCTACAACACCACATTCAAACCCTTTCAACTTGTATCAGAGCAGAACTAGGGTTTCAGAGCTACTTTGCAAGTGCTCTACAACAAAGAAAACCTCACATTTGTGATAATCCTCGACTTTAGTGCGAAGAACTTTGCTCTAGGGCCAAGAGGAACACTTTGGGTTTCTCAAAAGCTCAAAACAGGCTTTTTTCAAGTGCTTTACAAGTATAAACAGGTGTTCCATAAGTCATAACAGCAATACACAGGTCTACCATCTTATGTATTGATTTGTGGCAAAAGAAATCGCTTATGTACAGCAAACTGTGGCATTTTTTTTAGAATTTCAAAAATTTCTGAAGCAAAATCTGGGGCTTTTGCTCCTATTTGGTTCTAAACGCTGCATTATAGCCTTAAGTATGCAAATTGAGGTCAAAAGAAGTCAAAATTGTCGATTTTTAGCACAAATTTGCTTGTTGTAATTTTTATGTTTGAAGGAATTGTACACTACTTTTAGAGGTGGTACACTGATTTCGATGCATTTTGACCAAAGTTTTAGCACATTAACCTCTTATTTGTGCAACCATGGCATCATTGTCCTCAAACGTCAAGAATCTTTTTGAGATTCACTGTTTTGAGGGCATAGGATTTGATCTTTGGAAGGAGTGAATTCAAGGAATTCTCTTCCTCAAAGATTGTGACAGGGCGTTAGAATCAGAAAATCCGGACGGCATGTCAGATGATGCATGGCATAATTTGAATAGAAGGGTCGTCACTTACATAAAAATGGTCATGTTAGATGATATTCTTGTAGACCTCAAAGGCATCACTACAGCTTTAGAGTTGTGGGCCAAGATTAAGGCCACTTATGAGAACACCACAACTGTTAACCAAGTACATCTAATGAGGAAATTATTTGGCATGCAGTTGGACGAGTCCGAGAGTGCGGAAGAGCACTTGTCTCATTTTATAGGTACTCTATCACAGTTGTAGGACTCAAGGATGCCTCCCTTCGATGATAAGTTGAAAGCTATTTTTCTGCTTATGAAACTTCCTAATTCTTGGGAGACTCTGGTGGTCTCATTATCAAATAACCCCAATCTTACTTTTGATGGTGTGAGGGGTTCTATATGAAGAGATCAGGAGAAGAGCAAGTGGTGAAGGAGGTACTTCTGCCAACATGGTCAGAGGCAAATCAGAGAAGGACTCTTATTCACAGAGAAGTAAGAGCAAAAGCAAAGAAAAGGGAAGCTCCAACAAGAATCAAGGTAGTGATGTGACATGTTACCAGTGTGGTAGGAAAGGCCACAAGAAGCCCGCCTACCGATTGTATAATGCAAAGCTTGAGAGGAAGAAGAATGCTAGAGACAAAAGAAAGGCCAAGAATGAAGACAAGACGGATGGACAAAACAGCCAGAAAGAAAAGGAGAAGGCCAATGTGGCCTCTAGTGTTGTTATTGATTAGATTTCAAATATGGAAGATATTCTATGTGCTATTATATCAGCTGATGATGCTCATGCACATGACGTCTCTTGCAATGTTCATGTATAGGATATGTCAATCACTAAAAGTGATCTGAATGATGCTTTATTGACTATAAATGATGCTTTATTGACTATAAATGATGCATTATCCCATACATGGATTGTTGATTTTGGTGCTTCATTTCTTGTGACTCATGTCAAGGAGTGTTTTGTTACTTTTCATGCGGGTATCCATGGCCATGTATACCTAGGAAATAATCATGTGTGTCCTATTGAAGGTATTGGCACTATGCATCTTTCAATAGATAGCATAAATGAGCTGATCCTACATAATGTAAGATATGTACTAGGAATCAAGAAGAGTTTGCTCTCTGATGGGAAAATGGATATGCATGGTTATAGCATTTTATTTGAAAGAGGCTCATGGAAGTTGACCAAAGGGTCATGGCTGATTGTTAAAGGCACCAAAAGGGGAACTTTGTATTGCTTGCATGGAAAGGCCTTGTCTAGCAAATTCTTTGCATTGGGTGAGATTAATTCTCATATGGAATTGTGGCATAAAAGACTTGACCATATGAGCCAAAAGGGTCTATCCAAACTTTGTAACCTAAAAAAGCTTGATGTTAAGGGCACTAAGCTAGATTTTTGTAATGATTGTCAATATGGAAAGCAAGTGAAAAGTTCCTATTATGCTGGTGTGTCTCGTAAGTCTTGTATATTAGATCTTGTCCATTCTAATGTATGTAGCATGCCCACCAAATCTATGGGGGATGCTTTATATTTTAGATTTTAGATTTCCTAGAAAAATCTTTTGTTGATGATTTTTCTAGGAAATTTTGGGTGAAGCTACTCAAATCAAAAGATGAAGCGTTTGTTACGTTTAAAAGATTTCATGCATTTGTGACTACACAAAGATGTAGAAAGCTGGAATGCTTAGGTACGGATTGTTGGAGCAAGTCTATGACAAGCCTAAGTATTGGCTTGAGTCCCACAAAGTCATAGAAAAAGCCTTAAAATGAAGACTATGTAAACTTCACTTGTGAACTACCTCTTGTAACTTTTGAAGAGTTTACTTAATGTAAAAGTAAGAGAATCTTAAGTGGTTGAGTCCACTTGATCAAGAATGGAAAGAGGAGCCACGAATTCGTGATTTGTGGTAGGTAGAGAATCAAATCAATCATTGATTGATTGGAGAGTGATTGAGGGAAGTTAGCCTCCCAACCTCAACTATAAATAGATGGCAGTTTTAGTCGTGGTTAGAGAGACCTATGTGAAGACCTCCAAGAGCTGAGCTTTATGCCATATCAAGGTGTGATTACAAGGCACACATATGTATCAGTAAGTCATTGTATTGTACAAGCAATATACTTTCATTTTCATGATTATTTGAGTTCATCTTTCCATGTTCTTGTGAAGTGTACTACTCACTGCCATTACTCTCAGTTTTCTCAGTCAGCTTGCAGAGATGTTTTCTCTGAGCTTGGTGCATCATTTTCAGTGATTTAACTTGGTAAAGTTAGCTCTATAAGTCTACTATATGCTCACAAATTTTCATGTCATTTGGATGTTGCAATCTTCAGTTATTATCATTTGAAGTCAACAGGGTCTGTTCATCTTCACTTCTCTGTTAGGTACCTGACTTTTTTACTCATCTTGTCAGAGCCATTTCTCAGTGGTTACTTATCGCAATTCAGTGATTTAAAGCTTGTTGGATTCAGCTTACTCTCTAGTATAACAATACAAATTTTCATAATCATTGGATTTCTACATTTTGAGTTAAATTGATTTTTCTGTTCACTGGTCTATTTCTGTAGCAGCCCGTGAAAATCGGGATGATGTCATCACTTGTTAAAACTCATTCTCAGTGTGTGGTTCATTATTTTTTATGAGATTACTCTTGAAAGTTAGCTCTTTAAGTTTCCTAGACTTCCCCAAGAGGAATTGAGCTAACTGCTGCTGTGCTCAGAGAATTATGTAAAACACTGGACAGGTGTATGAACCAAGAATAGCAAGTTTTCACCTCTGAGCTAACTCCAACTTATCTGTTTTGATCTATCTTTTTGAGAGTGATATTCCAAGGTACATAGGGTGTCTAATACATCCATTGGCAAGCTAAAAGGGCCCACCATATACTCCTAGAGTTCATTTGGCTGGTGTAGAACAAGGATTTTGCAACACCTCTTCATCTTCAAGCACATACCTATCCATCTCTTCACAGTGGTATCAGAGCAAGGTTGGACAACATGGCAGATGGATTTCCTTCATCAATTGAAAAATTAGACAGAGGTAACTACTCAGCTTGGTCATTAAGAATGGAAGCCTATCTCCAAGGTAGAAGTTTATATGGTTATGTGGCTGGAGATGAAGTTATGCCAAGTTTCAAGAACAAAAGTCAACCAACACAAGAAGAGCAAGAAAGATTGAGCACATGGTGCTCCAAGGATGCACTTGCAAGGTCTTATCTCCTCAACTCTATCTCAGATTTTTTGTTGCCTCACATTAGAAGTTGTAAGACATCTCAGGAAGTGTGGGATGCACTTGAAGCTTTCTTTTCTTCAAGTACCAAAGCTAGGAAGCATCAACTATGGCAGGAGTTCACAACTCTCAAGAAGGCTCCCAAACAAAATGTGACTGATTTTGTCACAAAGCTCAAGGACATAGCGGATCAGTTGGGAAGCATTGGAGAGGTAATAGATGAAGAGCAAATTGTAAGGCAGGTCATCAATGGCTTGAAGGCAGATGACAAGTGGGAAGCATTCACCACAGCTATGGATTTGTACATGGACATGCATGTACCTGATTTCAACACACTCATTGGACAACTACTTACTCAAGAGGCAAAGCTTATCAAAAATAAAGAAAGCTCTAAAGGTAATCAATCTTCAGCTTTATACACGGATAAAAGCAAGTCTAAAGATAACAAAGGAAAGGCAAAGAAAGTGGATGATGAAGCAGGTACATATCAAGCTAACTATGCAGGTAGAGGAAGACATGGCAGAGGTAGAGGAAGAGGAGGTAGACAAGGCAGGGGGAGATCCCAAGACTCCAACTCATGTTCTATTTGTGGATTAACTAATCATACAACTGAAAATTGCTTTAGGAATTCCAGGAATCAAAGAGGCAGAGGATACAATAGAGGAAGTTATGGCTACTCAAGAGGAAGGTTCAACAATTATCATGGCAACTACAACAACTACAATCATTCAAACTATCAAGGAGGCTACAAAGGAAGGAGAGACTACAATAACTACACAGAAGACTCAAAAAAAGAGGATTCATTATTGATCATGAACATGGCTATGCCACAAGGTAAATCTGATGAGCATGTTTTCTACATAGATTCAGGTTGTTCAAATCATGTGGCAAGAAATGTGGCACTCCTATCAGATTTAGAAGATCCAAGGAATAAGCATGAGGTACAAACAGGAGATGATACAAAACATCCTGTGGAGAAAATAGGCAATGTCAAAGCACCTGATGGAAACATCAACCTACTCAGTAAGGTACTCTATGTCCCTACCATTACAAAGAAGTTGATAAGTGTTGGGCAGATAGTAGAGAAAGGGTTGCAAGTCAGGTTCACAAAAGCAGGAGCATTTGTTGAAGATCCAAGTCAAGGATTCAGAAGAATTGCAAAAGGTGAAAAGACAGGTAGATTGTTCACATTTGAATTACAGGACACTAGAAACATTGCTCTCTTTAATTATGGTAGTCAGACACTCACAGAATTGGAAGTATGGCACAAAAGGTTAGCACATATTGGTGAAAGGTCATTAAAGCAAATCTGCAGGGACCGAAGTGTACTTGGACTTCCTAATTTGTCAAAACAACATATGATTTATAAGTGTAGTGCATGTCAATTTGGAAAGTCTCACAGGTTACCATTCATGAAGAAAGGTTATATGCATGGAGATCTCTTGGAGTTGGTTCATACAGATGTATGGGGACCTAGCAAGGAAGCTTCAATATCTGGATCAAGGTATTATGTTTCCTTTATTGATGATTGCAGCAGATGGACTATCCTATTCTTTATGAAACACAAAGATGAAGTTTTTTCATGTTTCAAAAGATATTTGGCTCTTGTGGAGAATCAAACAGGTAAATCACTAAAAAGGCTAAGGTCAGATGGAGGGGGAGAATACTTCTCCCATGATTTTGATTCTTTTCTTCAAGAAAGAGGAATCAAAAGAGAGGTAACTACAAGGTACACTCCTGAGCAAAATGGAGTGGCAAAAAGGAGGAATAGGACAATTGTTGAAGCTGCAAGGTCTATGTTAAATGAAAAGCATTTACCTAATTACTTATGGGCTGAGGCTGTATCTACAGCCACTTACTTGATTAACAGGTTGCCTTCAAAATCCCTTGATGGGATGACTCCATATGAGGCTTGGAATGGAAGAAGACCAAGCTTAGATCATTGTAAAATTTCTGGATGTATTGCTTTTGCTCATGTTCCTTCACAGGTTAAAGGCAAGATGGATCCAAAGGCAAAAAGGTGTGTATTTATTGGATATGACAACAATCAAAAGGGCTACAGGTTATACAACCCTACCAACAAAGGATTCTTGGTAAGCAGAGATGTAGTTTTTGATGAGAACAATTCATGGTATGAAGATTCATGCAGGAAGGTCAATTTACCATATAATCTTGAAGAAGATTTTCCAAAGCTTGGTAGAGAACAATCGAAGATTGAAGAACAAGACACCTCAGAGGATGATGAAGAATCTCAGATGGAAAAGATCAAAGCATGGAAGTCTAAAGGTAAAGCAAAATTGTAGGAACTTGGACATGAGGCAAAATCATCACATCATGGCCTAAGAAGATCTATGAGGGAAAAGAAAAAACCAGAAAGGTATGGGTTTGACACCTCATTAGTAACTAAACATTCAATCTACATAGCATAGGACATAAACCAAGAGGATCCATCATCATTTGAAGAGGCCAAAGCAAAAACAGAATGGAAGCATGCAATGAAGGAAGAGATTGAAGCACTTGAGGAAAACAACACTTGGGATTTGGTGCCCAAGACTTCATCCATGAAGGTAATAGGCTCAAGATGGGTCTATAAACTCAAGAAGAATTCGATGGTTCCATTAACAGGTATAAGGCAAGGCTTGTAGCAAAAGGCTTTGCACAAACTTAGGGAATTGATTATGAGGAGACCTTCTCTCCTGTGGCAAAGATGCCTACTATTAGGGTTTTGCTTAGTATTGCCTCTTCCAAGAATTGGAAGATACTTCAACTAGATGTAAAGAATGCATTCTTGAATGGTTGGATAACAGAAGAGGTATATATGGCACAACCAACTGGTTTTGAGAATCAAGTTTATCCTCATTATGTGTGTAAACTTAACAAAGCATTGTATGGTCTCAAGCAAGCTCCAAGAGCTTGGAATTTCAGGCTTGTTTCATTCTTGCAGGACAAAGGCTTTCAACCAAGCAAGGCAGATCCTTCACTCTTTATTAAAAAGAGTAATTCTGAGGTCATCTACCTATGTGTATATGTAGATGATATTATATTGACAGGAAATGATGCAGATGGTATGAAGAAGATCAAAGATCAGATGAGAGAAGAGTTCAAGATAAGTGATTTGGGTTCACTTACCTACTTCCTAGGTTTGGAAGTTGTCTACAAAGATCATGGTTTGTTTCTCACTCAAAGAAAGTACATTAAGGACATGTTGGCAAAATTCAAGATGCAAGATTGTAAGATTGCAGGTACTCCAATGGAGGTCAATCACAAATTGAGCTCACATGAAGGTGAACTCATA
Source organism: Ceratopteris richardii (assembly GCA_020310875.1). Classification (NCBI taxonomy): domain Eukaryota; kingdom Viridiplantae; phylum Streptophyta; class Polypodiopsida; order Polypodiales; family Pteridaceae; genus Ceratopteris; species Ceratopteris richardii. Next base: position 78,989,313 of record CM035442.1, read on the forward strand.
GAGGAGCACATCATATCATAGAACATATTGATGTGCGATATCACTTCATTTGAGAAGTGCTTGACGATGGCCTTATCACATTGGTTAAGGTCCATACATCGCAGAACCCTGTAGACGTTCTCACTAAGTGCTTACCCAAAGCACAACATTAGTTATGTATATCGATGGTGGGAGTCACTTAGCTTAAAGGCACCATTTACGCTTTTAAGTGCGAGGTTGTTGGGGTAAAGCCCTAAATGATCCCTTTATAGTGTATACATGTGTATAGGCCTATTTATAAGGGCTATGTCACTTATTCTTTATTTTTGGGCCAAGTTCAATGTGAACTTGTCCAACCCTAAAAAGTCCTATATAACATGACTCAATAAGACTTTGGGGCCCTCACTCCATTTGTCGCCCCTCCAAAAGCTGGTTGACTCTCTCTTTCTCTCTCTCTCTTTCTCTCTCTCTCTCTCTCTCTCTCTCTCTCTCTCTCTCTCTCTCTCTCTCTCTCTCTCTCTCTCTCTCTCTTCCCCAAGCAGTTGTGCCTCATGTCCTTGCTATCACCTCCACTTATGAGGCACACACATGCGTCCTCTACCCCTACAACACCACATCCAAACCCTTTCAAAATGAGGCACTTGCAATGGAATTCCTATGGCTTCAGGAATGAGTGGCTGCTTTAGAAGAAAAGAATGTGACCTTACAAGGACTGTACAACACTTTGCAACAAGCATGCCATGAACTTGACTCCAAGATGCGTAACATCGATCAAGAATCCATCAAGGATATGGAAATCATGTATGTTGCATGGATAGATGGAGAGAAATGCCAAGCTTTAAAGAAACATGTCTCTCCTCAAAAGACATATAGCAGAAGCTCTAGAAGAAAATAAATGCCTACAACAACAAAACCAAGAGAATCTGGAAGCCACCATGGAAGGTACATGTAATAAAGTAAGTCTATGATCTAGGGATCCGATGGCTTCAGACAGATCTGAAATCGGATACCGTTTGGTCACTCGTCTGTAGGACCAAAGATCTCAAGAGTAGACTCAAGCATAAGTCATGTGCTCTCATATTCAAGTAATCCACTTAGCCTAGTGGTTAAGTTTCATGGTTGTGAAGGAGGAGGTCTTGGGTTCAACTCCCATGGGGAGCATGGGGAGAGAGTTTTGCCCAAAGAGCTCTAGAGCCTTCTAACTCAAGTTAACGTGAGTTAACTTGAGTCCAGTGGACTTAACTCAAGAGGTCAGTACAACAACCACTAGTGGACTCTAGTGGAAGGTACTAAAGTAGTGGTCGAGATCACTCCAGCCACTAATAGACTCTAGTGGTGGATATGAAAGGAGTGGAGGAGATTGCACATGCACTTGTGGACTCTAGTTACATTTGTGGTCCTCATTAGTTCAAGCAGCTATATATACAGGCATAAGGTTGGGAGGAGAGTCATCTCTCTAGCATGTGGTGGTCGTAATCCTTGTACTGTTGCATTCACGATTAGGAGAAGTATGCTCGCGTTATAAAGCTTAGAGAGAAGCTTTGGAAAAGCCAAGCGTAACACCATCTCTACTGTGTAGAAGAGGGGATTCGAACCCCCCTCCCCCAGCTTAGAGTGCGCTGCCCTATCCACGAGAGAAGCGCCGTTCGCGATAGTCTGTAAGCAGAAGATCTCTACAGATCATTACTTCGCTAAAGGAGGCTTCAACCAAGAACATCCAAAAGTTTATATTCTCTGGTATATGAGGGGATTCGATCCCTCGCCCCCTCAACAAGAGCGCCATCGTCTACCCAACAAGACCACGAGCGGATCACGCTCAGAAGTCTGCAAAAATCGGTCTTTCCCTAAAGTCTGGCGCCGAAAAGCTTTCATCAAGAGCAATACCAAAAGAAAAGAAAATTCGCGAGCGCCTGCTGCCGACGGGACTCGAACCTGCACCATCGATTTGAGAGGGAGGCAACCTATCCACGCGCCCAAGGCGACTAACTTGTTCTTTAATGCAGAAGAAAGTTTCCTAAACCAGTCAGCAGAGTTGAAGTGCAAGTCCTCTCATCCATTAAAGGAGCCAAATCAGTTGCCGAACCCGAGAAGTATTCTGCTTCAGTTGTCGCAGAGTTTGATGGAAGTGGAGTTGTGGAGTGAAGATCCGGAGGCCTAAGTTAGTCGATATCGACGGACCAAGTCATCCAAGATTATTTCTTGATGAAGAAGCTTCAAGAATGGTGAATAGCTCCTCGCAAGGATCAAGAGGATGAATCACTCTTCCAAAGGATCAAGGGATGGACGAAGCTTTGATCAAAGCTAAGTATTTTCCAATTTCTGCTTGATCTTAATGCTTGATTTATCTTGTTTTCATTATTCTACACTTAATCCTAGATGCACATTGAAATAGCCAAGATTTCAATTGACTAAGTCTAGATTAGAATAATGAATTAATCCATTTCTCATTCCAAGCATTAGTTTGCATTAAGGAAAGACTTGATTTCAAAAAGATCCTTGTGCATCAAAGAATGTATTTTGGTAGTTTAAATACATATTTCCTTTCCATTGCGTAAGTTTTCTATTGCACCTTAAGGGTATTTTTTATATCATAGTGCATTTAGACAAAGGAAAGGATATACATGCATCAGGATTGCATGACATACATTCTTAGTACAAGGAAAAAATCGTGCATCAAGTTCATGCATGATTGTTGTATTATTTTTTGGGCATGCAAAGAACATGCATGCATACGCATGTGAACATATGCTTTTGCATGTAGATACATGCATTTGCATGGAAGAATGGAATGCTGTTTGCAAGTAGATATGAAAATGTACTCTCTTAGTATTTAGCTTACTTTGCAAAGCTCGCAGTTTGACATTAGGGAAGACCAAGGACTCGTTAGTTGCAAAGACATACTAGTTCTAGTTTGTTAGGAATAGAAAGTTCCAAGAAATGGATTTTCAATCCATGAACTTCGCCTAAACAAGTTATAAAGTTCAAAGTGTTCATAGTTGCATTACTATTGGATCAATCAATAGATGCTTGGACTTTAAAACATAATTTTGATTAGTGAAATATGTTTAAAGGACTCTAGTAACATCTGAAGATTGACCAATAATAATGAGTTTTGTATCAAACTCAAGAATAGAAGTCGATATCACATAAATGAAAGTTCAACTTAAACTTTCATACTGGCAAATGTGATATTTCGTCTCTAGTTTGATACTCAGGAAATAAATACAATTGAATCAGTAAATTTTTTTTGGATATTATTTGAAAGAAGTTCTTTCAAATGTTCTTTTTACAAACGATTCCAAGATGAATCATTAGATTGGAAAGCAAAAAATTCCAAGATGAATCATTTGCTTCAAATTATAGCCTAGTATTACTTGATAGGAATCAAAAAGTTCTTGAAAGAAAAATCTCCCCAGACGTGAGACTAGCATCTTTCAAGAAAAGTTATAGAGTAAGTAGTTCCCAATAAATCCCTAACCACTAGAAGTGGTATTTCAAGTCCTATTTGTGATATAACCTAAAGGTATATCAAAGATTCTTAGCTTTGGAATCTGAAAAGCATTAGAAAATGCTTGGACTTAAGTTGAGGGAAAGATCTCTAAAATCCTGCAGGTAAGCAAAGAAGCTTTAGATAGTTTAAGAGATCTTAAAGATAAAGACTAAGTCTTTATTTTTATCGCAAGATCAACCAGACTTGATCAATCTTGGCCATGATTGTCCAAGTAATGTGCGATTAGAACTACTTTGTAGATTGCCCAAGTATTGGCAATAAAATTCCTTTTGGGAATTATTCACTCACGTTCCATTTATTCGATGGAAAAATGTGAAAAAGAGTAAGTTGTTCCAAGTCTGAACAGAGTGAAGTAATTCCAAGTATGTAGTCTGCAACCGTGAAAATGGTAATTAAGTCTGTGGAAGGTAAAACATAAGTGTTTACCTATCCTTAAAGGGATTTTGGTACAAATCCAGAAAGCATGAGCGGATGCTTAGACTTAAGCAGTAGAGAGATTCCTGTAAAAAGCCCCGGCCGGGATAGGTACCTAAAAGCATTAGTACAGAAGGAATCTAAAGACAAGAAGTTAAAAGCTCTTGTCGCTACAAAATTGGTCAAGAATAACCAATTGAACTTGAATTTGAGAAATTCAAGAACTTGAAATTCTGATTGATATTCTGTCAAAAAGGTTTTCAAGTTTCCAAAGGCAAAGCACATGATTATGAGGTGATCATGCGAAGGAATCAAAACCTAGGAAAATCTAGTTAGAGGTAATGCCTGAAACTTCCAATTCTTGTAAAAGAATTGAAGAAATAAGGTACTCTATCAAGAGATGTTTAGACTTTAGGATAAGAATCACCCACACATTAATGTGAATATAAAATAGGGTGGTATGGGACACCAGATTTTATACTCAGATTGATGTAGGAAAGATGGAATGGGACATCGGACCGTGGGATGATGATTATCTTTTAGTCCTAGTTTGGATTTTGAAGTTAGGTTTCATCCTCAAGGGAATTAAGACTTCAAGAAAAGTTTAATTTGTAAAGGATGAAAGTAGTATCTTACGATACTTCAAGGTAACTTCAAGATTAAGGAAACTGAAGATATGAAGTAAGTAACTTCCAAGATCTTCTAAGAACACTTCAAGCTTAAGTGTTATTGATCAGAAATATTTGATAAATTTCTGAAAGAAGTTGGACTTTGATTTTGAGTTGATCTTTTCAACTAAAGATTTAATTGACTAAGTCAAGCATCAAGTTCCTGGTGTAACTTGATAAAATTCACTCTTTTAGACTCAAAGAAATGCACAAGAATTGCATTCACGGAGTCAAAAAGATTGAATGTGACCTGAACTTAGTCTCAAGTGAAGCATTATTTGATTACAAAACTCATAACCTCAGTGGGTCGACACACTGATGTTGGTTACCACACTAGTATCTTGTGGTTGGATGTTTTTTGATTTTCTTTTGAATCTTTTTGAGAATCCAGCTTATTTCTCTTAAAGATAAAAGACAATGCTTCAATACCTTGTTGAAATTGATCTTTGAAAAGTTGAAGTCCTGAGTCACTAGTCTTTGACTCAACAAATTTTTGTATATTCGAAGTTTGAATTGGTTGTACAGAGTCTTAGTTATTTCTTTCCGCTTTCCAAATCTTTTGGAATTGGCTCAGACATGGTATCTGATTCCTTTTGCAAAAGACCAGGGTTAGCCGGTTAGAATAAAATAACTAACTTGAACATCCTAGATAGATGTTATGTACAAGAATCTTTTCAATCTTCATTAGACGATAAGTCTAAACGGACTTATTCATTTGAGTTTGCTTCAAGTTATAGCATAAATGATTTCCTGGAGTCCAGTATACTCTAGAATAGGGAAGTAGGGAATTGCTCATCAGATTGACAATTCCCACGAACTTTCAGTTCAAAGTCTTTGAGAAAAGTGTCCTCAGTTGGACAATTTTCATTTTGAATTTGAATTGGTGAAGTTAGTATGGTTGATTCCACCAAAATGGTAAACTTTCTCTTACAGATTACATAGGATTTTTTCAACTCATTGGGACAAAGTAGTCCTCTAGTCGGGTGAAAAAATCAAGTATCTGTTGGATCAAAGTAAACCATTGTATAAACATCCAAGTTAGATGTTTGAGACAACCAAAACTTCAAGTTCCCCAAAACAAATTCAAGTGAATCAAGAATTCTCAAAGTCTTGCGAGGGATAAGAATCTCACCTTCATTACTAAGCCCATGCACCAGTTATGCCTAGAAATGGACTAGTAATTTGAATCCACCTAGTTCACATGTTTGTGCCTAGATCGCACATCCAGCAACTGTGAATTAGCCAGGGATGTCATTAGATCCACCCTCATTATTCTTCACTAGTTTGTACTTTGTCCCGTTCATCAAAGTACAAAACCAGATAGTGTTTTGAATCATTTGGGCAAGGATGCCACCACAGAGATGAGACATGTTTTTCCAGTTCTAGAACATGACCATGTTCTTCCAGTTTTAGAACATGAGGCTCGGGGGTTGCCTACAGTTATATATATAGCTTTATTTTCGAGGACGAAAATCTTTCCCAAGGGGGGAAGAATGTAATAAAGTAAGTCTATGATCTAGGGATCCGATGGCTTCAGACAGATCTGAAATCGGATACCGTTTGGTCACTCGTCTGTAGGACCAAAGATCTCAAGAGTAGACTCAAGCATAAGTCATGTGCTCTCATATTCAAGTAATCCACTTAGCCTAGTGGTTAAGTTTCATGGTTGTGAAGGAGGAGGTCTTGGGTTCAACTCCCATGGGGAGCATGGGGAGAGAGTTTTGCCCAAAGAGCTCTAGAGCCTTCTAACTCAAGTTAACGTGAGTTAACTTGAGTCCAGTGGACTTAACTCAAGAGGTCAGTACAACAACCACTAGTGGACTCTAGTGGAAGGTACTAAAGTAGTGGTCGAGATCACTCCAGCCACTAATAGACTCTAGTGGTGGATATGAAAGGAGTGGAGGAGATTGCACATGCACTTGTGGACTCTAGTTACATTTGTGGTCCTCATTAGTTCAAGCAGCTATATATACAGGCATAAGGTTGGGAGGAGAGTCATCTCTCTAGCATGTGGTGGTCGTAATCCTTGTACTGTTGCAGTACACCGGGAGTATCCATTAGTCCCACAATATTTCAAGCAGGACCTTCCGAGAACATTCACATTCTATTGGAGAAACATGCAATTTTTATTGACTCCTATGATCAGTTGGAAGAATAACTAAATTAGTTGAGAGACCCCCATCTATAAAGGCGATGCTAGAACCCAAGGAATTAGTATAAATTCTAGTAGAAGAAATGTTTAAGGATGCTTATGAGTCACAAACAATCCCACGTGGTTAAGTCATAGAGGAAGGATAGGAAACATATGAAGCATACATCCCTCAGTGGCTAAAACAAAGAAATTGGGCGCATTCATGACAACTGAGTGATGATACAAATACAGTCTATATCCAATCTAGAAGACATAGTGCTTAAATGTGCATACTTTGAAAACATGTCCCACAAATGACTGATTACCACCTCAAAAAAGCAATGCATGCCTTACTTCATACTTTTGGTTGACTACAATGTAGAAATCAAGGGGGTGATAGGTGAAGAACCCACATTCGCCACATAGTTGCAACCCAACCATCTCCCAAAGCGAGCTAAGAAAGGGACAATCTATCAACCATGGCAAGCACGGTTGCTAGAGACCTACCCTAAGATGATGTCAACCTTATCTAATGCTCCATTATACATCAAATACAACCATGTTATGCTCGAGTGCCTTGCAGGCACCCATGGCCAGAATTCGCTATAAAAGTTAGAAATGACCCTAGATGTTTCGATTGGTTGAACTATCCATACCTTTCTCTGAGGGCCTCCTACGATAGCATACATGATGTCCACCATATGACATTGGACCACGAGGCTCAAGAATGTACCTGATGTCATAACAAATATATGTATGAAAATATTTGAACTCATGATGGTGGTTTTGTAGACATTCCAAAATATCAAAGTTCCCTACATTTCAACTTCAGGATTTAATGAGGGCAACTGTTGGATGTGCCTCCCAATGATGCCCTCCACTTTTGGAGTTCCTACAACCCAAATCATGATGATGGAGAAGGAGATAAGCTGGCTAACTTCCCGGAGTGGACACGGAGATTCTGCATGCCAATAACCACCCAACCACATGCTTCTCTTGATTAATCCTCTCTCTCAAGTTACCAACAAAGTGTACCTCTACATGGCTTCACACATGGGTGCCACATCGCACTCATGTGGGAGCCCATCTAATAACTACTAGGAGGTGGTTCACACCTCTTTGTCTAGAGAATTCCATGTTACATTTCCTTCCCCTTAACTCCATTATTGTCCTCAAAAATGGTATTGAAAGGTTTGACCAAAAGAGAGAATTATCAAAAGAAACACTCCCACTATATCCCCATATATCTGATGTACATGGTCATATCTCCGTGTTGTTTCCCCATATCCTTCCCCTTAAGAAGACTCTTGGGAAGGTAATCAAAAGCTGGGAAACTATCTCTAAATGGTGCTAACCGGCTCCCATGTGGCACTATCTTCTGAACTATCTTTCCACTTTACTAGACACTCTTTATGTAAGTGACTTCTCGTCCATTTTTCTTGAGTGTGTAGTATGCTCTCAAGCTCATGTGGAACAGATTTAAGAGAAATAGGCTCTACTACCTCACTATCTAGGATGAGGTTGTCAAATTCACCCAGCCTTTTCTTAAGCCATGTAACATGAAAAATTAGATAAATCTAGCTATTCTCTGGAAGTTGGACCTGGTAAGTGTTACAAGGGTCAACAGAAAAGAAAGCCAAAGAAAGGAGTAAGAATAAGCAAGGCAAATCCAGCAAACAATAGGCCTAACCAATTTTTTTCATAAATTATTTTCAATCAAAAGTGACTTTCAATACACCAACATTGTAAAAACTATTTTTGGTAGATTAGACTCCATTTTGTTCAAGTTGAGGCATCATTGAGCTTGAGGATTATTAGAAGTACCTACATATCAATTTGCATAATTTATTACTTTGTTTGAGGCCCCAAATAAGCATTGAAACCTAATTTTTTAATTAGGTCAAATAGTAGGTCTGGACAGGGCCAAAACTAGTCAAAAAACTATAAAAAGAGCTAGCATACCTTCGAAAATAGTTGGAGAATGAGCACATGAATGAAACAGATTCAATGGGCAGTTCTTTGACAAAGATCAAAGAATTGAAGAAACAATTGAATTCTATTGATGAAGTCTTGCCTAACACTTCACTTGTGTAGAATGTTCTGAATGGTCTTCCTTATTCATATCACAGTTTTGCTTCTACTCTTTGTTTGGTGATGAAAGGCAATCCAAATGCCTTAACATTTGAGGAGTTAGTCTCTATTCTATTGCATGAAGATCAATCTAGGCAGATCAGGTCCATTATGTGTGTTGTAGATCAAGCTTTCCTGACTAGTCACAAGGGCAAAGGTAAATGGAGTTGTTCTACTAGTGAGAAAAAATTTGCTAATTCTACACAATCAAAGAAGGATGACAGAGACAAGAAGAAAATAGAAAAGTAGAAATTGTTTTGCAAATATTGTAAAGGAAATGATCATGTCATAAAGAGTTGTCCAAACTTTGCTACTAAAGAGGCAAGGAAGAAAGAGGCTGGAATGGTTGTTGCAAAGGCCTCTACACCCAAAACAAAGTCTACTAATCTTGTGCAGAATGAAGAATGAGCATTTACCATTGTTTTCTTGATATATTTAGGCAGTGATGTGTGTGAACACTCTAGGATCGCCGGGGTACTTTTGTCCCTCTTTAGGAGGTTGTTTTCCCGCGGCTTGAATATACGCCTATTGCCCTAATAGGCTACTTCAGTATTGTGTGTTGTGCTCCAAGCTTTTTCTCCTTCCTTGTGTTGTTCGCGTGCTTCCGCAGACATCTATCTCCAACAATTGGTATCAGAGCAGGTCGTCGCTTCATCTAGGGTGCCGTTGACACTCCTTCGGGTATAGTCTCAAAATTGCACGAATTTTGGTGAGCATACTCAGCGTGTTTCGGAGATCAAAACCGCTTTGTTTTGTTGTGCCAAAATCGCAATCTGAGCTTGTTTTGGCCTCTGAATGCACTATTACAGTGCTTATGTACGCTATTTTGTCTTTTTGTGCCAAAGGTATATACCAGTTTTTGTTTGCCAGTATAAGCGTCTCGAAGTCTGCTAAAAGTCTAGTAGAATTTGTCCCAGCAGTTCTGTTCAACTTTTTGAGATATAGTCAATTTTTTGCATCAACGTATTTTAGTCACCGGCCATGGCTGAAAGTAGTGATGTATTCTGTATGTTGGCTGTTGAGGATAAGTTGGATGGTACCAACTACCCGTTATGGGCTTATATGATGTGACATGTGTTGGTTGCAAAAGGACCGTGGAACATTGTGCAAGGTGTTGAAAAACGTCCTATCACGCCTGCAACTGTTACAACTGTAGGTACTGAAGCTGATGCAGAAGGTGTCAAAGATGATGATATTCTGCATATTCCTGTTCGTGCTGTGGTTTTTGCTACACCTACTGCAGGGCAGATTTGCTGGGATGGCAGAGATGCCCAAGCACATGCATTGATAGCTTTGTCTGTCAAACATGCCATTATTCCTCACATTCGCTCTTGCAAAACAGCTAAGAATGCTAGGGATACACTTACCACATTGTACCAAGCTAGGAATGAGGCTCGTGTTGCTTACCTCTGAAAATAGTTGGAGAGTGAGCACGTGAATGAAGGTGATTCTATGGATAGTTTCCTAACAAAGATCAAAGACTTGAAGGAATAATTGATTTCTGCTGATGAGGTTATACCAGATAGCTCACTTGTGCAGACCGTTCTGAATAGTCTTCCTGATTCATATTAGAGTTTTGCTTCTACTCTTCGGTTGATGATGAAAGGCAATCCAAATGCCTTATCATTTGAGGAGTTAGTCTCTATTCAGCTTTCCTGGCTAGTCAGAAGGGCAAAGGAAAATGGAGCTCTTCAACTAGTAAGCAGAAATCTGCTAATTCTGTACATTCGAAAAAGGAAGATAAAGATGAGAAGAAATCAGAAAAGCAGAAATTGTTTTGTAAGTACTGTAAAGGGAATGATCATATCATAAAGAACTGCCCAAAACTGGCTGCTAAAGAGGCAAAGAAGAAAGAGGCTGGAATGGTTGTTGCAGAGGCCTCTACACCAAAAATAGAGTCTGCTAATCTTGTGCAGGAAGAAGAATGGGTGTTTACTACTATCTGTAGTTTTGACCCATCTTCTCATGAGCAGTGCATGTCTGCAATAGACTCAGATGTTCAGTAATTTGATAGTGGGGTGTTGGCAATAGCCAGAGGCATAGAAGACGCGGAAGCATGTAAAGACAGAGCAGGGAACCAGTCGGATCTTTTTTTCAAAGAATTATGTTTTAAAATACTTTTCAAAAACCTCCAATAGTGATTTTTATCACTATTGTAACATATGTAACATAGAAAAACCCTTTTCTTAATTTCTAGCTCCATTTTGTGCAAGCCGAGGAGTCCTCGAGCTTGAGGAGCTTAGGTAGAATGAGCGTATCAATTTTGGTTATTTTTAGACACCGTTTACCCTTTCAAATAGCACTTAGGACCTATTTTTTAACTATGCCGGTCACTAGATATGAAACCGGTCAAAACTATTCTAGAAACTATAAAAAGAGCTAGAGAGCTCATTTTTGAGGTTGGTTAGTGTGAGCTTAGAGCTATTTTGAGCCTGTAATTGAGATCTTGAGCAATAGACTTGATTTCTCACCTTCCATTGTGTCTTGCTTGTCTCTTCATAGTGTGTGTGTATGTGTGTGTGCATCTCTATGCTTCTCACCTTCACTCTCACTTCATTTCACATTCACGATCTTCATATCACTCCTATCTCTTCCGCTGATTGGCAATAAGGAGGTGGGCTTCTTAACGTGGTTCTCGCCATTGTGCTAGAGCAACACCAAATTTGGCACCGTTGTCGGGGATCGAGTCTAGGACGAATGTGTGATGGTAAGAGTATAGCAAGAAGTGGCGTTGGAAGGTAAAAATTTTAGTTTTTGTTGTTGATTTTACTTAGTTTTTAGTGTTTTTCACTTCCCCCACACTCCATCTTCATCACCGCATCATCATCTTCAACTCCAAAAAAATCAGAAAATTCACCATATCCACCCATTCTCCTCATTTCCCCTCATTTGTGCATGTGCGAGAGAGAGAGAGAGAGAGAGCTTTTGTGCTTGTGTGTACTTGTGTGTTTCTGAGTTTTCTTGCAGGTACAGAGCTCCGGTGCATCAGGAAAGTTTGGAAAAGGTAAAAATTCACTTTCTGTCAGAAATCTGCAGAGTGTGTCAGACCATCGCGATGGTCTGCCAAGTTTGGTAATTTTGGTAAGCGACCACACCACGAGGTAGGCGACACAAGCGTATGCACGAATCCACAAACGCATCTCAAAAATTTGCATTTTGGTGGACCATCGCGACGGTCTCAGACCATCGCGATTGTGTCACACCATCGCGATTGTGTCACACCATCGCGATTGTGTCACACCATCGTGATTGGCTCACGCCATCGCGACGGCTCGGCCGGACCATCGCGACGGTCTCACGCCATCGGGACGGTTCACTTGAACCATCGCGATTGTCCTTGACCATCGCGACGATCCCATCGACCCCACACCATCGCGATTGGCCCATGCCATCGCCTCGATAGTGCCACATGGCAAGCTAGACCATCGCGATTGCTCACTAGCCACGCCATCGCGACAACTCAAAATTTGGACCATCACGATTGGCTCACGCCATCGCATCGGTGACCATCACGACGGTTCACGTTGACCGTTGACTGACGCCATCGCGATTGTTCACTCAGTCGGACCATCGCGATGCCTCACCCCGACCATCGCGATTGCTCACATTTAGACCATCGCGACCGTGCACTTCAGACCATCACGACGGTTCGCACACACGCCATCGCGATGATTCGGCTGGACCATCGCGACGGTCCCAGACCATCACGATCATCTCAGACCATCGCGATTGCTCACCCCAAACGCAAATTTTAGGGTTTGATTTCTTGACCAATTTTGGGGCTATTTTTTGAAAATTTTTGGATCATTGCACTCATAGGAGACCCCTTAGCTCATAATCGAAGAGAAACCTGTTTGCCAGTTTTCACCCTCGAGGGCCTAAACGCTCATATCTTTCTCATTCGAAGTCCGTTTTTTGAGCTTCATAAAGAATACGTTGATTTTTTGAGAGGATATTTTTGAGGTTGACCATCTGTGGGACTAGGAAAGAAAGGGAGCCTTGGGAAGAAAATTTTTGCCAAAAGTTAAGGGACTTTAAAAGCGTATAAACTTGAGTGCTTGATCATCCATTCTGATATTGGTCTAATATTGGATTTTTCCAGGTCTAGCAAGGGCAATCAAGGGCAAACAAAGCAAGCCAAAGCAAGGCAGAGAAGGGCATAAAGCTTGGGAAGCGTAGCTTCTTGGGCATCAGAGCAACCACAAAAGCTGACTCAAGGTTGGAAGATTACTCAACCCCCTCAGTCAATCTTAGCTTAGGATAAATGTTAGCATTGTGGATTCAAGACGATAGGAACGCACCAAGTTCAAGAGAATAAATTTTTCAAGTCCAAGCCTAAAAGTAAAGGTGTGTGATACGAAAACCTAAAGGAAAGAACATAAGTCTGACGGAACGAGAACTCAAAGTACCACAGAAAGTCGAATTCCTGACGCATACATCAAGACAAGAATCTAAAGAAATTTAAAAAGAATCAAGAAAGTAATAACAAAGAATCATTGACGATCTGAGCGTGTAAGGAAGAAAATTAATGAACCTTAGATCGGGCAAACATATAGGTAAGTCAGACCAACGAAGCCTTAGATCGTCAGAAGCAAGTGTAAGCACTACTGCTCGATCGTGGGCTCAGCAATTGAATAGTAATTACCCCTACGAGAACTCAGACACGAGTGAATCAGAAATGGCATTTAGCACAGAAAGACCAGAAGGAGGGTCGAATGTTGCATATTTAGAAAGACCTAAAGGACCCTATAGGACTCAATTGGAGTTTCTTCGAACCAACCGCTTAGGTGCTTGCATCTATGAGGATGGTTTGAGAAGACAAGTGGTGCAAATGCATAATCCCGATCAACCCATTGGATTGGAATGTCCAGTGGTAAAATTCAAAAGAGACGCGTACATAGACAAGGAAGGAACGATGTATATCTTAAGTACGCAGCCAAACAATACGAATGAGTTTGGCATGATTCAATTTGAAACGGAAGCGAGAGCACAAGGAAAAGAGCCAATAGAAGAACCAAGAACACCTAGAGGGAAATTTGTACTGACACAAGTACTAGTTCCAGATTGGACCCCTCAGGACAACAGAAGCATAGAGCTGTTTGTAAACAAAGAAACTAACGAAGCATTTTGGAGATATAGAACAGAACAACCTAGTGAGGTAGGCTCCATTATAATCTACGAGTTCAAGGACCCGGATACACCTGGAAAGGTTGTATACTTGGATGAGACTTCAAAAAGAGTCTTTGTGGTGCCAGAGCACGCCAGAAACACGTACACATGGAGAGGTGAATTAGTATTCCCTCCATCTCGAGTAAACGTAAACGCGAGCCACCAAGGGTCAGGAACATCCTCGGCCCATGGCATGCAAAGAGAAAAGAACAAAGAGAGACCCGAAGTAAGCTTCAATCACCCCATAGGGAGAGATAGAACAACCACGGACACTAATAGAGCGGATAGACAAAGACATCATGGAATACCAGTGGTAGAGATGATTTTCCTCTACCTAGACCACGTGAACATGCAAGAATATTGAGACCCACTCAATTAGTAAAATCAATGAAAAATTATTTTGATGGGACAGGAGATCCCTATGACCATGTCACAGAATTCAAGCAAGTACTAAGAGCAGAACAAGTCGAAGACATGTTCACGCAATACAACGCATTTGGACTAACGTTAATGAATACCGCTTTAACTTGGTTCCAACCATTGCAAAAAAGGCAATTTAGAGACATCCATCACTTTTTAGAGTCATTCATCATTGAATTCTCTAAAAGTGGGATTAGACATGACACGTCTTCGCTGATTCATAGCTTCAAACAGACCCCTCAGGAAACAGTAAGACTGGCAGGACGTAGGTTTAGACAATATGTTGAAAGATGTCCAATGCAAGAGTTACCCTCACAAGCCAAACAAGTGTCATTGTTTCTAGATGGCTTGTTGAGCTCTAAACTACGCTCCTACGTGTACCTAAAAGAACCCAAAACACTAGAGCAGTGTGTAAGAATATGTATAGACATTGAGGACAACTTAGGAGACGAATTGGAACTCTCAAAGGTCTATAAGGACTCAGACTGTTCATCTCTAGCATCCACAAAATTGTCTAACTCGATAGAGGACCTAGCAGAAAAAGTGGCCCAGAAACTAGGAGTTTCTAGTAAACCGATGCCTAAGTTAACAACTAACGTACGTTGTTACACTTGTGGTGGAAATCATGTGGCGAATGTGTGTACCAATGCAACACAACCGCAAGCTAACCCTAGTGGCCAATACTGTACAATTAAGAGAAGATACACAAATCATACAGCACAGGACTACCCATACAACAAACAAGTAGTAAGACAGAACTACCCGCAAGCATACCCGCAGCCAGGTAGGTATCAAGGCCATTACAATGCCCAGCCTTATTACTATAGGCCTCCTCAAAACTACCCATATCAGGCTCAACAGAGACCTCAACCTGTTTTAGCTCAGCAGCCACCCCCACCAGCGAATGTCATCTCAGTGAAATACGCTGCTGCAGAAGAGAACCTAAGTAGGGCCTTAGTGCCTTCTTCACCTTTGATCACAGAGAGTGACCCGAACTCAAACATTTTTGACTCTACTCATGTAGATAGTCCACCCGCTTATTACACAGAGTCACCAGAACACGTGGAGACATATCATTATGATAGTCCACCGTTGGAACCTAGTTGGGAGCCAGACTATGCTAAAATATACACAAACCCAAATCCACGGCCCCAATTGAGACAGCAAAGACCACAGGGCCCTATAGGACCATGCTTTAGGTGCCAAGGAGATCATTTCATAAAGGATTGTCCACATCCTCCAATAGCAGGACAGTCACAGTACTATAACATACAAGGCTTTTGTGCCGATTGTGGCAAAGAGCACATAATCAAAGATTGTCCTAAGAACCCAGTTAACGCTTCAAATGTGACACCGATCAACGTGATAGGTATTGTAAACAATGCAGATGGATCTAACCCTACATACATGCCTATCCAAGCTATAACAAGAGCCCAGGCGCTCTTACAGAACCAACAGCTTAATCAGGAGAAAGTAGCCGGAAGTCGTGAAGTTGCAAAATCTAGCAGTAAAAAAACAAAATCTTGGAAAGATTCCAAAGAAAGAATTAAGAGAAAATGGAGTAAAAGGATAATTGAGTTGGAAGGAAGTCTCAAGGAATCTAGAGCCAAAATTCTAGAATTGACTTCACAGGAATTGAATCAAGAGAACCCAGCTCAGAAATCAGGATCAGTTTTAGTGGAACCCATACTAGAAAATCTAGATATGATGTTTCGCGCATCAAGCTAGAATAAACGAAGGACCTCAGGTAGCTGAAATGAGTAAAAACTACCCTCGAGCTGATCTAGAAATTGAAAGAACTAAACTTTGCATGAAGATGGTAGAATTAGCACAAGCTTTGTTCGAAGCCTCTAGATATCTTAATTGGAATAACATGGCAAAACCTGAATTACACTTTCAAGGTCTAATGGAGAGGCTAGAATACTTGATAGAAAGCAAAGAGAAAAAGGATCAGCATAGGAATCTTAGTGTCCCACCGACACAGGAAAGGAATGCACTATCCCTGTCTCAAGTATCCAATACAGAAAGTCAAGACAACATGTCTTCCATACAAAGGTACTCACATGAATTTTTGAGAGAAATACAAGAAGAGAAGTGGAGAAAAGAACAAGGAACCCATCCTCCTATTCAAGAAATAGACGACTTGCAAGAGCAATTTCCCCAAGACATCCCCTCTATTTACGATGATGTAGAGGAGAAGCAACTGAGTGAACACACAGGATTTGAATCCAATTCTTTACAAGAATTACCTCAGTTCACAGGACCTTGGGAAGCTAAGTCTATTAGTATGAGAGCACCCACGATAATAGTGAGGAATGAAGAATCAGTAATCCCTAGAAACACGGAAGTGATCAAGAACACTAAAGTACAGTGTAATCTCACTCTGGAGGAATTATTAAAGATAAAGCCAGAATTGTGGAAACATGTAGCAAATCAATTCCCTGAGCTTGCTACTACTTCCTCTCAGATAGGATCACATAAAAAGGTACCAGAGATACTAGTAGAAAAGATCGGAGATGTAAGTGAAGGAGAGGAAGGTAACACGTATCTTCCAATAACCCATCAGGGCTACACCACGAAAGCCATCTTAGATTCAGGAGCCGGAGTAGCCATTGCTACCACCACTTTATGGAAACGTTGGGGTAAGCTAGCACTCAGATCTACCAGGATGAAGCTGCAAATGGCTGATGGACACATAGAAAAACCATTAGGCTTACTAGAAGGCATATCTCTCACCACTTGTGGTGTAGAGTTTGAGCATACCTTCGCCATTTGTGACTTTGCGAAAAATCACGCTTACGAGATGATATTGGGACGACCATTCATGCGTCATTTGCAAATTGTACAAGATTGGGGAACTAATTCTTTGTACTTGCAACATTTAGGAGTGACTACTAAAGTCAATCTTAGAGACTATTCACATCGAGATGTACCCCCAATACAATGGAATACCATCCATAGGACACCAGTAGAAACAGAATCAGTACATTCTTTAGAGTCAGACCCCTCATGGTTGCACGAGGACACTCATCTATGGATGTGTAAAGTAGCAAAACAAGAGGAAGAACGGTTAGAAGCAAGGACCTTAGGTGCAGAACAACATCCACGAACCCTTCAAGACCCAGCATATGCACCTGTAGTATTCCCAGACGAAGAGTTTGAACCCCATGGTTGGGCAAAAATCCTAGCAACCATGCACGTAGCCATCAATGAGGAACAATGGACACCCCACTGTGACGAGGATGGCTATGACATATCAGTTTTCACGATAGAGCCAATCATGAGTGATTCAATTTTAGAAGAATGTGAACCTAGCACTGATGCAATTGAGGATGCAAGTGATTTCAATTTAGAATCAATTATCATGGACCCACCCTTTGCATCAGAAGAAGAATATTTTTTTGAAGTAGAAACTCATCCTCAGAACCACGAAGAGATCATGAATGATGTGAGAATGGCCACTCAGGTGACTAGCAAGAGTGAAGGCAAGAAGAGAAAGAAGCAGGAAACCATGTCAGAAACAGAAGAATCTTTATTTGAGGTTCCCGAGAACTTCAAGAAATATGAAATAGAAGACAGACAAATCATGGTACGAATGCCGAACAGAAAAGCTGAAGTTGGAGAAGCATATGATAATCGAGAGAAAACCAAGAAAATAATAGTAGCCATAGAAGGAGAAGAAGAGAAGTGTACATACATAGGGCATGATTTGACGAAGGAAGAAGAAGAAGAATTAGTTGCCCTATTGCGCGAATATAGAGATGTGTTCGCTTGGAGTTACAAAGACCTGAAAGGAGTAGATCCAGACATATGTTCTCATAGAATCCCTATGACGCCAGACGCAAAACCCACGAAACAGAAACCGTACACGTACAATGATAACTACGCTGCGAAAATTAAAGAGGAGATAGATCGCTTGATAGAAGCAGGATTCATTTATGAAATTGAGCATACCGAATGGGTATCCCCCATTGTAGTTGTGCCCAAGAAGAATGGAAAATTGCATGTGTGTATTAACCTTAAAAAATTTAATGCCGCCACGATTAGAGACAGTTATCCTCTTCCTATCACAGAACATTTATTGGAAAGAGTTGCGAGCAAGGAAGTTTACAGCTTTCTTGATGGTTTCTCAGGCTATAATCAAGTAGCCATTGCTCCAAAAGATCAACACAAGACGGCTTTTGCCACTGAATGGGGCATATTTGCATTTCGTGTAATGCCATTTGGCTTAACAAATGCACCCGCCACTTTTCAGCGACTCATGTGTCATGTTTTCAAGGAATTCTTACGCAAGAATTTGGAGGTTTATGTCGATGACTTATGTGCACATTCAAATGTAAGACAGACACATATTTTGAGTTAAGACAAGTATTTGACAAATGTCGAGAATATCAGGTTTGTTTGAACCCCAAAAAATGTGTTTTCATGGTCAGACAAGGCAAAATTTTAGGACACATTGTGTCAAAGAATGGAATTTCTGCACATGAAGAAAAGGTAAAAGTAATTGCAGAATTACCTAGACCAACAAACGTGAAAGAGGTACAGGCATTTATGGGCCATTGTGGTTATTATAGGAGATTCATACACATGTATGCAATCATAGCCAAGCCATTGTACTCTCTTTTGACTCATTTTGAATGGACAGATGAATGTGAGAATTCATTCAACAAACTTAAACGACGTTTGTGCTCAGCACCTATATTGACTACCCCATATTGGAGTAAGCCATTCCATGTACATGTGGATGCATTCAACTATGCCATAGGATGTGTGTTAGCACAACCCACGAGTGAAGGTAACATAGATCTCCCCATAGCTTACGCGAGCAGACAATTGAACGCAGCAGAAAGAAATTACACCACTATGGAACGAGAAGGATTATGGATGATCTACGCTATAAAAAGTTCAGGCACTATTTGTTGGCGAACAAGTTCAAATTCTTTACAGATCATCAAGCACTATTGTACTTAGTCAACAAGCCCTGTAACACAGGACGACTAATACGTTGGTTTCTATTACTCATGGAGTATGATTTTGAAGTTGTAGTCAGGAAAGGAAAGACACATCTCAGAGCTGACCACCTTTCAAGATTAACCTCAGGAGAAGCTCCTCAAGGAATAGTGGATGAATTACCTGATGCATACTTGTTTAACCTTGAGATAGCACCACAATGGGCTAAGCCTATTGTCCCTATTCTCACGTATGGACCCAAGAATCCTAGGATAAGGATCAAGGAAGGAGAGATTACCAAGTCTCAGAGATACCAAATCATAGCAGGAAGCATACATAAACAGGATAATCAAAAGATTCTTGCTTGTTATGTAGATGAATCAGAACATGCAAATTGGTTGCAATTAGCACACATAGGTGCATTAAAGCAACATCCTTCGAAACATCGAACATTACAGACTCTGCATAGACTAGGAGTATATTGGCCTACGATGGAAGCAGATGTCTACAAGTTGTGTAAAGAATGCCATGTTTGTTGTGAAAGACCACCAGTAGAGCATGCTACATTATATCATGTGTCTCTCACACCTGACTGGAGTGAACCTTTAGTGACATACTTGAGGACGAACACATTCCCTCAAGGAATGACCTTAGCACGACAACGCAGTCTAGAGCAAGAAGCTCAAGACTATTCACTTATTGGTGATAATCTATACAAACGAGGACGAGATGGATACCTAAGACAATGTGTTCATGAAAGCGATTATCTGAGCGTACTAGAGACTGCACACCAAGGTGTTGCAGGAGGTCACTTTGGACCAGATAGGATAATCAAAGCCATCCTCTTTGCAGGATTATGGTGGCCCACTCTTCACATGGATGCACATACCTATGTAAAGAGATGTGATGTGTGCCAAAGAACTCAGTTTCCTACTCGCAGAGATGAAATGCCATTGAAACCCATGATGGGTGGACGTGCATTTTCTAAGTGGGGTATAGACTTTGTAGGACCCATTAACCCCCCTGCAAAAGGAACACATGCTGAATACATTATTGTTGCGACTGATTATCTTACCAAATTGGTAGAGGCAAAAGCCACGAAAAAGAATGATGCACACACGACTGCAAAATTCTTATTTGAAAATGTCTTTACAAGATATGGATTGCCTATAGAGTTAGTGAGCGATCGAGGCACTCACTTTCTAAACCAAGTCATTGAATATTTGTTACAGGATTTCATGGTGATTCACAAGAAATCCGCACCATATCATCCTCAGGCCAATGGTCAGGCTGAAAGCACTAACAATATCCTTTGTAACGTACTGACGAAACTCGTGAACAACAAACGTTCAGATTGGGACAAACAGTTACACCATGCTGTTTGGGCATATTGAGTGGCCTACAAGACCGTACTCAATGCAACTCCCTTTTAGATGGTTTTTGGTCAGAATGTTGTGCTTCCTTTGGACTTCTTGATACCGACCCTTAAGGTTGCACAAGAACATCAATGGACCGGCCATGAATTATCAGCGAGAATAATGGACTTGGAACGATTAGGAGAAACCAGGCTAAAAGTAGCAGCAGGAATATACACGTCAAAGAAGCGATAGAAAGCATATTTTGATGCACAGGTTAAAGATAAAGGCTTGAAAGAAGGAGATTTAGTTCTAGTATATACGCTGAAACAGCACGCAGGGAAGTTAGAAAAGCGAGGTTATGGACCTATGATCGTTAACAGACTCTCGACAAGTGGAGCAGTACAATTAGCCACCTTAGAAGGAGACATAATGCCTAATTACATTAGGGGCTGTAGAGTCACGCTATACCAAGAACCTCTTACTGAGGATATGCTTAGACGACTCACGCTGGCAAAGAAGCATAAGGAGGAAGAAAATAGAATACGAGCTGAAGCTCAGGCAGAAGCTATAGAACGCATTAAGCACATGAAGTTAAGAAGACAAGGACTAGGGAGAGAACATTATAACCATCTGGAAACATCACCCAGATACCCAATGGCCATGTGTCAAGTAAAGTCAACCACTCATCCTAGCATAGTGGACAGGAGACCATTCATTACAGTCAGGCTAGAGCACGACAACCCTTGCCAAGAGCTCAGGGCTTTAATTGATTCAGGTGTTGCGACTAGTGCGATTAGATGGTCCCACTATAAGGATTCAGGAATAGAAATGCGGCCAATTGAGGCATACCTCATAGGGCTAGGAGGCATGGAGACCCCTTGCATGGGTGAGGTGGACCTTCCTATCCTCATAAACGAAGTGACCTTGACAGTAAGGCTACTAGTGTGCCATGATGACGACCTGATAGAACCCCTAATCCTTGGCCAAGACTGGCTATACGATCACTCAGTGGACCTAAATCTTAGACAAGGCTCCTTACAGATGCAAACCTTAGATCAGAAGCGAGTGATACCGCTTGACTTCCCTAATGGCATTCCGACTGAGGTTTGTAACCCTAGACCCTATGAAATGCATGCAACGGAAGACCGGAAGATCTTTGGTCAGATCAGTCACGTTACGTCTACACCAACCCACTCGGGCTTGGCTATAGACAATTGTCAATCAGAAGGACGTCAAGAGATTTTCCCTGGGGCTTCCTGCAAACTAGAAGGGGCAATTACCCAACCGCTTGGGCAGATGGACACAATCAGCGGTCAAGTGGGTTACATCAGCGGCCACATGGGCAAAACACCCTGTAGTGCCCATCCTTCCACACTTACTGCGGACTAGCCTAGATTAAAAGTACAAAATGGAGCACTTCCTAATGGGCAGGTTTCGCAAGTGTTGGACCTCCCTTCTTTTCCAAAGTAGAGTGTCCATCCGACCTCTCAACCTCAACCACAAAGGAGTCAACCACTACGAAGGAACCCAGACCGACGGCAATATCAGACGACGCAAAGAGGAAAGCAGTCTCAGCAACACAAAGCAAGTGCATTAGGGGAAAAAATGAACCCTGAATGGGCCTTTTAGATTAAGGGCTGATTAGTGATCCACCAATGAGGAGAGAGCACTGGCCACACTCTAGTCCCTTAATCTACTAGGCTAGGCCTAGGTTTCCCTTGTTTTTCTATGGTCAAAGCTTTCAAAACAGCTACCAAATGGTGGATTTTCGAACGTGAGTGGTATAGGAGAGCAAAAGATTCATTTTCGGCCATTAGATTGGCTGAGAGATCCAAGGGAGCATGTGAATTCGCAAAAGTCAAGGAAGGAACACATCTTGACCCTTGAATAGATACAAGATCGTGTGGCTGCGATGTATTCCATTGGGAAAAAGGCGCTCACACATATATACCCTTGGATTCGAAATCCATCCGACGATCCGCATAGCTCTCAATTTGAATTTGGCGCCTCTCCCTCACATCCACTCGATCATTACTTCATCCTACGGCTGTAGATGCTCCCCTTCATAAGTTAAAGCGCGTTTTAATGCTCTCCATTAGATCTAGTCAAGATCGGATGGTTGAAATACTTGCAGAAGGGCGATCAGCCCCATTCACGCTCCATCCTTGGATTCGACATCGATCCAATGGCTGAAATGTTTGCAGAGTTTGGCGCAGATATCTCTTCAATGCTACGTCCCCACTCTCACAAAAATGGATAGATGCCATTGATTAATATGATCCAAGGGCTAGAATGTCTCACTTTTCCCATTTAAAAAATTAAATAATGTAAAATTTTACTTTTTTTCGAATACCACTAGTGGTTTGCAAAATCTCCTTAATCACCCACAAAATTAATTTTAATCCCTAAAAATTAGGGATCCTTACAAGGCCCATCCAGGGCTCACTTTTTCCCCTAATGGGCACAAGACAAATATGGGTGCCAAAAGGACAGAAAGCACCGACAGATTTCAACAATGCAGATAATGACAAGAAGAAGTCAAGGCAGAAGCAGAATCAGTATCCAACATTCCCTCGACCTTCTTCTGCAAGTTCAAACATTCGACAAATTTGGATCGCCAAGAAGTACCTTATGAATCGACCCACACCCACGCAAATTTGGGTACCCAAACCATGTATTATAGCTCAACCCTCAAGCCATGTAAAATACACCCTTCGGAAAGCTTTTCAGCCCTCCATATCACCAAATCCGATATCATCTTTTGTCCCTCCGCAGAGACTTATCACCCGATCACAAACTCTTAGGAAGTGGATACCGAAATGTATCCCGAAGTCTTCTCCTAACCCCTTGTCTAACATAACTACCACCCCGACTAACCTACAACCTTGTAATAACTCATTCATGACTGAACCTTGTATAAATCCACACACTATAACCCAACATCACCTGTAATACCATCTCATCAAAGAACTGCATGCAATATCTGAAAACATATAGGTGTCTAGAGACCTGCACTAGTTCTGCAAGAAGCATTGCATCAATCACATCACAACACTTGGCTACACGGGTTACACATCGGTTATGGAAAGGGATTGCGGTCTCACCATAATGGGATCATAATTAATTTCCATACTAATGTGCTAATCTTTTGTAGCAAATCTTTTCCATTAGCACGACAATCATCATGCAAACCGAAGAAGAACCATCAGAAGCAGGCCCCAGCGCACCTGTAGCACCTATCGGTGTTTTACTCGCAGAGTCCCATCCGACGGCTCCACCGCCAGAATTCCGAGGATTCCCAGGACCCATGCCTATTGATGACCCTCCTCGAGGCTATACTGAGAAGATTCATCGCAATTCTCATTGGTTTCAAGGGCTGGCAGGACCATTGGTGGATAATAAGTTCATATTTGAGGCTAATTTAACTTTTGATGATCGTACATGGGGCAAATATCGATTCTTCTCAAGAGAGTTCGAAGGGCTACAAAACACACAAGACTTAACACATGTTTGGGTTTGGGCAAGATCCGGCTTCACAGAGTATTTCAGTGATCCTTTGCCTAAACCTGACTTCTACAGATGCTATTATTTAATCACCACTTTGATAGCTTCTAAGAACAAGGATCTGCCAGGAACTTTTATTTTGCCATCTTTAGTGAACGATCCACCATATAAAAGATTTTATCTTTCTAAAGATCTGATTCGAGCAGCCATTAAGATTCATGGAACCCACATGCCCACAGAGCGCGAAAGGTTAGTTCCTGACCCTATGAAACATGGGGACGTCACTAAGTGGGAGGAGATTTCAGCGATCACACCTGAGCTTTCAAAGCCACTGCGGATATGCATGCAACATTTTGCTTTCCCCGCTCAGGACAGATTCACAATGCCTCACAAACAAATATGGTTTGATTTGTATTTATCTTGTATGGGACCCCAGACAGTTGATCTAGCTAGCTGGATCATTGA
This sequence comes from Ceratopteris richardii, assembly GCA_020310875.1. Classification (NCBI taxonomy): domain Eukaryota; kingdom Viridiplantae; phylum Streptophyta; class Polypodiopsida; order Polypodiales; family Pteridaceae; genus Ceratopteris; species Ceratopteris richardii. The sequence goes on from CM035442.1 coordinate 79,014,012, forward strand.
TCAGATGTATTTAGCACAACATAGATGGGAAAGAAAGAAAGTCATCAATGGATGTTGCACCCTCACGCGCATTGTATATATGTGCTTAGCATACGATTTACCTATCAAGCGAGCAATGACAAGTGAAGAGCTGAAAGCGTTTAAAGGAACCACAAAGAAAGCTAGGAAGCCTAGCAAAGGAAGAGCAGGAAAGCGAATGAGAGGAACTATCCCCTACCTTCAAGTGCCAGAATCACCCTCACCACAACCATCTCCAGAGCAGTCTCTGACAGAAGCCACTCCCACAGTACAACCTATTCGTATACGGTTATCAAGACCAGTTGTAACGGAGGGCACTACCAGCACAGTCACTACTCAAGCAACCAGAGTCCCAGGACCTACCATCACTACAGCAGAAGTTCCCACCACTATTGGTGTGGAAGCTTTCTCTTTCCCGATACCCCACTTAGAAACAGAACAAGCAGGCACCACATATGATTTTGAGATGCAAGACGTATTTTCAAGTGAGTTTCAATTTTCAGAAGGTGAGATCTTCTCTCAGGAATATGAAAGGCCCAGCTACCCTACCACACCCCCAGATCAACCACAAGGACAAATCGTATCGAGCTCAGATGACGAAAGAATAGCAACAGATGATGACGAAGGAGACGATGAAGCCAGCCAGGGTACACATGACTCCCAAGAACATGTACAGATAGACGAACAAGGACAGCAAACCGACACCCAAGGTGACACGAGCACACACGAAGAAGAAACCTTCAAAGCTGCAGCTTATACGTTAGCCATAAAAAAATTATATCGTACTATGGAAAAAGTTTGGGCACGCAAGAAGTTGACTGACGAAGAAAGCCAAACAATCATCGAACAAGAACTCATCTCAGGAGGGTTCGAAGAAGTCTACATCAGAGGTTTCAGAGAGCTTGTCAAATCGGTCGGACCTACCGAAGCCTTAAGATATTTGCAGAGAAAACCATTACCGCAGTATGACCCCCGACGCGTACGGCTATTATCAAAACTGGGCGAATACATTCGTGTCCCAATAGGAGCACAATCTTCAGAACAAGCCAGGGAAGCATGTCTTGTCCCTGAAAGCTCTTTGGCAGAAGACATCATTATCGTCGACTCCCCACCCCGTACTACCGTTGTACATACCACCACAGTCGTCGAAGTACCGACCACCCCAACCGCTCCCCCATCACCTCCCATCCATCCAGTCTTCCCCATACATCCCCCTTCTCCTAGAACAACATCTTCCTTCTCCGGCGGAGTAGCAGAAGTCGTCCTTACGCCCACTCAGCCCACAATTCCCGCACCCACTCAACCAAGTCTACCCCCTAACCTATCCACCTTTCTATCCAACCCATTTCTCCATCCATCTTTTCCATCCTTCCCCACACCTCCAAGACCCCTTTTCCCATTCCCACCTCCATTAACCTTCTCCCCAGTCTCACCTCCCCGACCCACCATAACCCCTCTTTCCCCTTTCCACCAAGCCATCCAAGACAACCCCTCGGTAGATTACTCCTCAACCTTTGTAAATCCGGTATTTACATCCACACACTTACCCACGATCACACCACTATTCACAGTCGCCGCACTCAACACCACATCCAGCGATATGGATATATCACCACCTACCGCACCACCACTCACGTCGATGGTGGCACCACAATATTTAAGCACACCACAATTTTCAACAATCACCACAACACCACTTTCCCACCCCCATTCCCCGTTCCCTTTGCATCTACACCCACTGCATCTTCACTTAGCACACCATTAATATTAGCACCCACCATAGGCACAACATTTCGACAAATGTTCACGTGTATGATGCAAGTAAGAGATGAGTTCACATCTCTTGGAAATAATTATCAGCAGCTGCAGAGGACAACCAACAATTTGCAGTCGCAGCTTAATTCATTGTCGATTGAGAACGCCTCATTGAATACTCCATACCAAGAATTACGCGAGGCTTATCACAAGCTGCAGCTAGAAAGTGAAGAGAAGGCCAAAGAGTCCACTGTTGATCTTGACAATTTGTTAAGGGCCCAGACAGTTTGCAATGCGACGCTTACACGGAACATGGGCTTACTCAGAAGGCACCTAGCATCAGTAAAGGAAGAAAACCAGCGGCTACAAGAGCAGAACAGAGAAATTTTAGAAGCTTCTCTCGATAACCCAGACCAACCATTAAGTCCTAGCCTGTTCAAAGCAGTGCCCTCCGAATCAATGAAAATGTTGCTCGATGATCACATCAGATTGCTCGATGAATACGATCGAATGAACGAAGAGTATCAGAAGCTAAAGGAAGACCATAAACTACTCCAGCTCAGAGCACCTACAACACAAGGACTACTAGCAACCCAAGGATTACCAGCTCCTGCGGACCCTTCTCCTGACATCCTAGAGGAACTCAACGCATTACGGGCCCAGGTATCAACTCTTGAATCGAGGATAGCTATATATGAAGCACCACCACAGCCAGATTCCCCACCAGAGCTCCGAGCCGATGAAGAAAATGTAACCATCCCGGTGGAGGAAACCTTTGAAGAAGCCTATGAGCCAGAACCCATCCTAGGCGGACGCGTCACGGCTGAAGGCCAGATGACTTATGAACTTCCAACCCCTGCATGGATGAAGACAGTGGAAGAGCTTGGAACCACCCACTCAGCACGAGTAGAGGTGTAGCTGCACGCAATGGCAATGATTGAGGAAAGAATTTTATAGTCGCCCTACTTCGCTCACTTGGCCCCTCGCATATATATATCAGGGCATGAGCTACAGTACAAACCGTATTTTATGCTAATGGCCGAGTATCAGTTGGCAATAGAGAAAGAAACAGGCAAGAAACCGTCTCACGCTACTCAGTTTGAGCCTGATGATTTGCCACTGGATGCGCAGCAAGGAGAGATTTATCAACCAGAGTGGCGTAAAGATCTCTTACAAGAATATCCTAAGATGATGAGTACTTGGGTAAAGGCACCACTACATTTGAAATACAACCCATGTTGGGGACCAGTGCCCCGTCGCTGCTCCTGGACAGCATTTGCTATTAAAGTACAGAACAACAAGCAGTGCCAGGATTGGTTAAATTACCCATATTTCAAGCCACCCATAGAACTACCGACAGTGGGATACATGATGGCCACGATTCGTCACTAGCTCCCTCGCTTGAAACACATGGACGATATAGCAGCGCACATGACTGTCAAAATCTTTGACATGATGCAAATGGTTTTTAAAGTCTTCCGTCGTATAAAGGCACCTCATGTAAACACCCCGGGCTTCGAGCATGGCAATCTGGATCTTGCATACGATATGAGTACAACGCCATCGCTACGGGTGTGTTATGCCTGGCATTGCAGAATTAAATATTTACCGGCGTGCTACAAGCAGACTTTCGAAGAGATGTTCACAACCGGTTTTTGGGAATACCATTCAGAAGTGTTCATCAGCAGGCCCACCCACTTGCTTCAATTATTTGCTTGTGAACAGATGGTTTATTCCACACATTATCAACTCCCGCCACCCGATGAACCGCAACCAATTGATTGGGAGAAACTCGAGGCATATTTGGCCCGAGGCATTCGAATATCAAAACACACCCTTGCTCAGGAACTACTACAGAACTACATCCGACAGACCGCACAACAAGGTTCTGTCGAGGACGACAGAAGCGAGAGGGAGGGGGGTGTTGCAGTAGCCAGAGGCATAGAAGATGCGGAAGCATGTAAAGACAGAGCAGGGAGCCAGTCAGATCTTTTTTTCAAAGAATTATGTTTTAAAATACTTTTCAAAAACCTCCAACAGTGATTTTTATCACTATTGTAACATATGTAACATAGAAAAACCCTTTTCTTAATTTCTAGCTCCATTTTGTGCAAGCCGAGGAGTCCTCGAGCTTGAGGAGCTTAGGTAGAATGAGCGTATGAATTTTGGTTATTTTTAGACACCGTTTACCCTTTCAAATAGCACAAATTTGGTGTTGCTCTAGCACAATGGTGAAAACCACGTTAAGAAGCTCCACCTCCTTAATGTCAATCCGCAGAAGAGATCGGAGTGATATGAAGATCATGAATGTGAAATGAAGTGAGAGTGAAGGTGAGAAGCATAGAGATGCACACACACACTACGAAGAGACAAGCAAGACACAATGGAAGGTGAGAAATCAACTCTATTGCTCAAGATCTCAATTACAGGCTCAAAATAGCTCTAAGCTCACACTAACCAACCTCAAAAATGAGCTCTCTAGCTCTTTTTATAGTTTCTAGACTAGTTTTGACCGGTTTCATATCTAGTGACCGGCATAGTTAAAAAATAGGTCCTAAGTGCTATTTGAAAGGGTAAACGGTGTCTAAAAATAACCTAAATTGATACGCTCATTCTACCTAAGCTCCTCAAGCTCGAGGACTCCTCGGCTTGCACAAAATGGAGCTAGAAATTAAGAAAAGGGTTTTTCTATGTTACATATGTTACAATAGTGATAAAAATCACTGTTGGAGGTTTTTGAAAAGTATTTTAAAACATAATTCTTTGAAAAAAAGATCCGACTGGCTCCTTGCTCTGTCTTTACATGCTTCCGCGTCTTCTATGCCTCTAGCTACTGCCAACATGGGGTGACCAAACATATTACCTCGCAGCGCAGTTTCTTCTCTTCACTCAAACCTGCCCCTACAGGGAATACTGTTACATGCGCCAAACAACTCCTCTTATCCTGATATGGGAGTTGGTAAGATCATTTGACTACTGCTGATGGTAGTTCTTTCACTTTGTCAGTGTTGATATATTTAGGTAGTGATGTGTGTGAACACACTAGGACCGTCGAGGCACTTTTTTCCCTCATTAGGAGGTTTTTTTCCCCCGGTTTGTATATACGCTTATTGCCCTAATGGGCTACTCATCTTTGTACATTCTCTAGTAATACATTCAGTATTGTGTGTTGTGCTCCAAGCTTCTTCTTCTTCCTTGTGCTGTTCGCGTGCTTCCTCAGACGTCAAACTCCAACAATTGGTATCAGAGCACATCGTCACTTCATCTAGGGCACCGTCAGCACTCCTCCATTTGCAGTCTCAGATTCGCACGAAATTTGGTGAGCATACTCATGATGTTTTCGAGATCAAAACGGCTTTGCTCTATGGTGTCGAAATCGCGATCTGAGCTTGTTTCAGCCTCCGAACGCACTAATGCAGCGCTTATGCAGGCTATTTTGTCTTTTTGTACCAAAGGTATATACCAATTTTTGTGCGGCAGTATAAGCGTCTCGAAGTCTGCTACAGGTCTAGCAGAATTCGTCCGGGCAGTTCTGTTCAACTTTTTGAGATACAGTCAATTTTTTGCATCAAGGTATCTTAGTCACCGGCCATGGCTCAAAGCAGTGATGTATTCCGTATGTTGGTTGTTGAGGATAAGTTGGATGGTACCAACTACCCATTATGGGCATATATGATGTGACATGTATTGGTTGCAAAAGGATTGTGGAACATTGTGCAGGGTATTGAAAGACGTCGTGTTACACCTGTAACAATAGGTACTGCAAATACAGGTGCTGGAGCTGATGAAGATGGTGTCGAAGATGATATTGCGCATATTCCTGTTCGTGCTACTGTTTCTGTTGCACCTACTGCAGAGCAGATTCGTTGGGATGGCAGAGATGCCCAGGCACATGCATTGATAGCTTTGTCTATCAAACGTGCCATTATTCCTCATATTCGCTCTTGCAAAACAGCTAAGGATGCTTGGGATACACTTACAACATTGTACCAAGCTAGGAATGAGGCTCGTGTTGCTTACCTCCAAAAACAGTTGGAGAGTGAGCACATGAATGAAGGTGATTCTATGGACAATTTCCTAACAAAGATCAAAGACTTAAAGGAACAGTTGATTTCTGCTGATGAGGTTATACGAGATAGCTCACTTGTGCAGACCGTTCTGAGTGGACTTCTTGATTCATATCAGAGTTTTGCTTCTACTCTTCGGTTGATGATGAAAGGCAACCCAAATGCCTTGTCATTTGAGGAGTTAGTCTCTGTTCTGTTGCAGGAAGATCAGTCCAGGCAGAACACGTCCATTATGCGTGTTGCAGATCAAGCCTTCCTGGCTATTCAGAAGGGCAAAGGAAAATGGAGTTCTTCTACTAGTAAGCAGAAATATGCAAATGCTGCACATTCGAAGAACCAAGAAAAAGATGAGAAAACATCAGAAAAGCAGAAATTGTTTGTAAGTACTGTAAAGGGAATGATCATATCATAAAGAACTGTCCAAAACTCGCTGCAAAATAGGCAAAGAAGAAAGAGGCTAGAATGATTGTTGTAGAGGCCTCTACACCAAAATTAGAGTCTGCTAATCTTGTGCAGGAAGAAGAATGGGCGTTTACTACTATCTGCAGTTTTGACCCATCTTCTCATGAGCAGTGCATGTCTGCAATAGACTCAGATGTTCGGTATTTTGATAGTGGGGTGACCAAACATATTACCTCGCAGCGCAGTTTCTTCTCTTCACTCGAGCCTCACCCTACAGGGAATACTGTTACATGCGCCAAACAACTCCTCTTATCCTGATATGGGAGTTGGTAAGATCATTTTGACTACTGTTGATGGTTGTTATTTCACTTTGTCAGTGTTGATATATTTAGGTAGTGATGTGTGTGAACACACTAGGACCGTCAGGGCACTTTTTTCCCTCATTAGGAGGTTTTTTTCCCTCGGCTTGTATATACGCCTATTGCCCTAATGGGCTACTCATCTTTGTACATTCTCTAGTAATACATTCAGTATTGTGTGTTGTGCTCCAAGCTTCTTCTTCTTCCTTGTGTTGTTCGCGTGCTTCCTCAAACGTCAAACTCCAACAATTGGTATTAGAGCAGGTCGTCGCTTCATCTAGGGCACCATCAGCACTCCTCCGTTTGCAGTCTCAGATTCGCATGAAATTTGGTGAGCATACTCAGGGTGTTTCCGAGATCAAAACGGCTTTGCTCTGTGGTGCCGAAATCGCGATCTGAGCTCGTTTCAGCCTCTGAATGCACTAATGCAGCGCTTATGTAGGCTATTTTGTCTTTTTATACCAAAGGTATATACCAGTTTCTGTTCCACAGTACAAGCGTCTCAAAGTCTGCTACAGGTCTAGCAAAAATCGTCTGGGCAGTTCTGTTCAACGTTTTGAGATACAGTCAATTTTTTGCATCAAGGTATCTTAGTCACCAGCCATGGCTCAAAGCAGTGATGTATTCCGTATGTTGGTTGTTGAGGATAAGCTGGATGGTACCAACTACCCATTATGGCCATATATGATGTGACATGTATTGCTTGCAAAAGGATTGTGGAACATTGTGCAGGGTGTTGAAAGACGTCCTGTTACACCTGTAACAACAGGTACTGCAAATACAGGTGCTCGAGCTGATGAAGATGGTGTCGAAGATGATATTGTGCACATTCCTGTTCGTGCTACTGTTTCTGTTGCACCTACTGCAGAGCAGATTCGTTGGGATGGCAGAGATGCCCAGGCACATGCATTGATAGCTTTGTCTATCAAACGTGCCATTATTCCTCATATTCGCTCTTGCAAAACAGCTAAGGATGCTTGGGATACACTTACCACATTGTACCAAGCTAGGAATGAGGCTCGTGTTGCTTACCTCCAAAAACAGTTGGAGAGTGAGCACATGAATGAAGGTGATTCTATGGACAGTTTCCTAACAAAGATCAAAGACTTGAAGGAACAGTTGATTTCTGCTAATGAGGTTATACCAGATAGCTCACTTGTGCAGACCGTTCTGAATGGACTTCCTGATTCATATCAAAGTTTTGCTTCTACTCTTCGGTTGATGATGAAAGGCAATCCAAATGCCTTGTCATTTGAGGAGTTAGTCTCTGTTCTGTTGCAGGAAGATCAGTCCAGGCAGAATACGTCCATTATGTGTGTTGCAGATCAAGCCTTCCTGGCTAGTCAGAAGGGCAAAGGAAAATGGAGTTCTTCTACTAGTAAGCAGAAATCTGCAAATGCTGCACATTCGAAGAACCAAGAAAAAGATGAGAAAACAAAAAAGCAGAAATTGTTTTGTAAGTACTGCAAAGGGAATGATCATATCATAAAGAATTGTCCAAAACTGGGTGCAAAAGAGGCAAAGAAGAAAGAGGCTGGAATGGTTGTTGCAGAAGCCTCTACACCAAAAACGGAGTCTACTAATCTTGTGCAGGAAGAAGAATGGGTGTTCACTACTGTTTGCAGTTTTGACCCATCTTCTCAGGAGCAGTGCATGTCTGCAGTAGACTTAGATGTTTGGTACTTTGACAGTTGGGCGACCAAACATATTACCTCGCAGTGCAGTTTCTTCTCTTCACTCGAGCTTGCCCCTACAGGGAATATTGTTACATGCGCCAACAACTCCTCTTATCCTGTTATGGCAGTTGGTAAGATCATTTTGACTACTGCTGATGGTAGTTCTTTCACCTTGTCAGATGTTTTATTTGTGCCAAGGATCAAGAAGAATCTGTTATCAGTTTCTGCATTAGTCAAGATTGGCTCGGTTGTGAAATTTGTTGATGATAGATGTACAGTTCATGATGTTATTATTGTTCTGGCATTTTATGTCGTGGGCTATATAAGCTCATAGACTATGAAAGATCTGAAAATGATTTGGCATGTGCAGTAAATAATTCTCAAGCTATGTCAGATGCAAAGCTTTGGCATGCATGCTTTGGTCATCTGAATTTTGCTAGTTTGCTACGCCTACAGAAATCTGAAATGGTGTCCTCTTTGCCCAAACTTGAGGCACCTGGAAAACATGTTTGTGAAGGCCGTATTTTGGGCAAAATGCAGCGTTCCTCCTTTCCAAAAGATGGTTCAGTTCGGGCTACACAAAAATTGCAGGTTGTACATAGTGATGTATGTGGTCCTATGGAGATAACCTCTTTTGGAAATTACCTTTACTTCGTGACTTTCATTGATGATTTTTCCAGGCATGCATGGGTATATCCACTCAAAGCAAAGTCCGAAGTGTTCATGTGCTTTAAACAATTTTTGGTTTTGGCTGAAAATCTGTCAGCATGTAAAATGGGCACCCTCCATTTTGATCGAGGGGGGGAATATATGTCTTCTGATTTTAATGCATTTCTGGCTGAACGTGGGATAAAACACCAGTGTACAGTGCCGTATACACCTCAACAGAATGGAGTTGCTGAACGAAAGAACAGGTCACTCATGGAGATGGCAAGGTGCATGGTCAAGAGTCAAGCTTTACCACATAGTTTCTCGCTTGAGGCAGCATATGTACTGAACAGGTGTCCCACTAAAGCGCTATAGTCTATCACTCCATATGAGGCTTGGCATGACCGCAAGCCATCTGTTGCTCATCTGCATGTTTTTGGTTGTTTGGCATATGCACTAGTGCCTAACACAACATCGCAGAAAATTGGATGATAAGGCAGTAAAATGTATTTTTGTTGGGTACAGTTTTGAAAGTAAAGGCTATGGTCTGTATCATCCATAGACTAAACGCATTCTGGTTAGCCGTGATGTTGTCTCTGTGGAAGATGCTATTCAGCCATTGCTTTCATGTACTAAGGAGACATATGTTAGCTCTAAAGCCATGTATGATACTTTGATGCCTCTTTTTACAGGTGGACAGTCTAGTGCTAGTCCTAATGAGGCAACTTCTCAGCCTTTGCAGGTTTCATATGATGATGCAGATCATTCCATTTTTTATGCAGATTTACATGATGCACTTGTTGATGAGAGAACTGATATTGAGCAGGCAAAAACTATGCCAAAATGGCTGGTGCAGACTTTGTGTGACAGCAAATTAGATGCACCTTTGTTATTGTTGCAGAGCAAATAGAGGACAAGGCAGAGAAAAAGAAGGGCCCCAAAATTTTCCCGATTTGGACACCCAATTTTTGTATTATAACCATTCTTGTAACATAATTTCCGTTGTAAATGCACTAGATGAGTCCTCTAGATGCATCGCCACAGAAGATTAGAAGCTTACCCATGTAAAAGGTTCTCTGTTGGGGAGATCAACTTGGCATATGTGCCCACGCAGGAGAACATTGCAGACCTTTTCACAAAGGCTCTGCCTAGGGAGAAGTTTGAAGCTTTCCGCAAAGCTTTGGGCTTACTTCCTTTTGTGGAGTGATTTCCACATAGCTTGGCACTTCCTTATACATGAGTGCCAGCTCCTTGTTCACTGCATCACTCCCAGGGGGGATTTGTTGATATATTTAGGTAGTGATGTGTGTGAACACACTAGGACTGTCGGGGCACTTTTTTCCCTCATTAGGAGGTTTTTTTCCCTCGGCTTGTATATACACCTATTGCCCTAATGGGCTACTTATCTTTGTACATTCTCTAGTAATACATTCAGTATTGTGTGTTGTGCTCCAAGCTTCTTCTTCTTCCTTGTGCTGTTTGCATGCTTCCTCAGACGTCTAACTCCAACAGTCAGATGCTTTATTTGTGCCAGGGATCAAGAAGAACCTACTATCAGTTTCTGCATTAGCCAAGATTGGCTTGGTTGTGAGATTTGTTGATGACAGATGTACAGTTCATGATCTATCAAATGGCGACGTGATTATTGCTTCTGGCATTTTATGTAGTGGGCTGTATAAGCTCATAGACTATGAAAGATCTGTAAGTGATTCGGCATGTGTAGTACATGATTCCCAGGCTATGTTAGATGCAAAGCTTTTGCATGCACGCTTTGGTCATCTAAATTTCTCTAGTTTGCTACACCTGCAGAAATCTGAAATGGTGTCCTCTTTGCCCAAACTTGAGGCACCTGGAAAACATGTTTGTGAAGGTTGTATTTTGGGCAAAATGCAGCGTTCCTCATTTCCAAAAGATGGTTCAGGTCAGGCTACTCAAAAATTGCAGCTTGTACATAGTGATGTTTGTGGTCCTATGCAGACACCTTCTTTTGGAAATTATCTTTACTTCGTGACTTTCATTGATGATTTTTCCAGGCATGCATGGGTATATCCATTGAAGGCAAAGTCCAAAGTGTTCATGTGCTTCAAACAGTTTTTGGTTTTGGCTGAAAATTTGTCAACATGTAAAATGGGCACCCTCCGTTCAGATCGAGGGGGGGAATATATGTCTGTTGATTTTAATGCATTTCTAGCTGAACGTGGGATAAAACACCAGTGTATAGTGCCAACACCAGTGTATAGTGTTTTATACACCTCAGCAGAATGGAGTTGTTGAACGAAAGAACAGGTCTCTCATGGAGATGGCGAGGTGTATGGTCAAGAGTCAGGCTTCACCACATAGTTTCTGGCTTGAGGCTGCCATGTGTGCAGCATATGTACTGAACAGGTGTCCCACTAAAGCGCTGCAGTCTATCACTCCATATAAGGCTTGGCATGATCGCAAGCCATTTTTTGCTCATCTGCCTGTTTTTGGTTGTTTGGCATATGCATTAGTGCCCGAACAACATCGCAGGAAATGGGATGATAAAGTAGTAAAATGTATTTTTGTTGGGTACAGTTCTGAAAGTAAAGGCTATAGTCTGTATCATCCACAAACTAAATGCATTCTGGTTAGCCGTGATGTTGTTTTTGTGGAAGATGCTATTCAGCCATTGCTTTCATGTACTAAGGAGACATCTATTAGCTCCAAAGATATGTATGATACTTTGCTGCCTCTTTTTATAGGTGGACAATCTAGTGTTGGTCCTAATGAGCCAACGTCTTAGCCTTTGCATGTTTCATGTGATGATGCAGATCATTCCATTTCTGATGTAGATTTTCATGATGCACTTATTGATGAGAGAGTTGATATTCAACAGGCAAGAACTATGCCAAAATGGCTCGTGTAGACCTTGCGTGACAGCAAATTACATGCACCTCTACCATATCGTACTCGATCAGGCTCTCATAGTACCTCTTTTGCATCAGATTGCTATGATGAGAATGAGCCTGTTTTCTTTGATGAAACACAAAATTCAGAAAATTGGATGGGTGCTATGCAATCTGAATATGATGCAATAATGAAGAATGGTACTTGGTCTTTATGTGACTTGCCTCTTGGCAAGAAGGCCATTGGCACTAAGTGGGTATACAAGCTGAAGTGTAAGCTTGATGGTACAGTTGATAGGTATAAGGCTAGGCTTGTTGCAAAGGGTTATGCACAGGAAAGAGGCATTGATTTTGATGAGACCTTTGCACTTACATGATGTATGACTACTGTTCGGAGCATATGTGCACTTGCAGCCCATCATGGTTGGAATGTACATCAGTTGGACATTAAAATTGCATTTCTGAATGGTGACTTGCATGAAGAAGTGTATGTTTTTCAGCCCCGTGGCTTTATGCAGAAAGGGCATGAGAACCAGGTGTGCAGGTAAAAGAAGGCATTATATCGTTTAAAGAAGCACCACGTGCTTGGTATGAAAAGATACATGCCTATTTGATTGCACATAGTTTTGACAACAGTCCAACTGAAAGCACCTTATATGTTAAGCGTGCTAATGATGTACTTCTAATCATTGTGGTTTATGTTGATGACATGTTGTTCACTGGTCCTCATGAGAGGCATATTGCTGATTTTAAGGCTGATTTGCATGCCTCATTTGAGATGTCTGATTTGGGGCATTTGCATCATTATTTGGGCATTCAATTTATGCATGTTGATGGTGGAATGGCTTTGTGTCAAACAAAATATATTGACACATTATTGCAGTGTTTTGGCCTTGAAGACTGTAAGCCTATTTCCACTCCTATGGAGATAGGTTTACGTTTGAGTCTTCATGATGCTGGAAATGCATTTGATGTTGTTCTCTATCAGCAGGTTGTTGGATGCTTGATTTACTTATGCATTAATCTCAATTTGTTGTCTCACAGATGAGTAGGTTTATGCATTGCCCAGCACTCAAGCATTGGCAGGCGGTTAAGCATATCTTTCGCTACTTGAGTGGTACTTGGCTACTTGGGTTGTTTTATCCCAAGGGGGGATCACTACCGCCAGATTTGCATGCTTTTTTTGACTCTGATTGGGCTGGTTGCTATGACACTCGTGTTTCCACTAGTGGCTTTTGCTTCATGCTTGGTAGCTCATGTATATCTTGGTTGAGCAAGAAGCAGCCTACTGTGGCCACTTCCAGTTGTGAGGTTGAGTATAGGGCAGCTTTCACAGCGACTGCTGAGTGTGTGTGGCTCAGACGCCCTATGGCTGATTTGGGTGTTGGTCAGTCTTCTTCCACCACCATCTTCACTCACAATCATAGCGCATTAGCAATTGCGAGGAACCCGGTGTTCCATGCTCGCACTAAGCACATTGAGGTGCATTATCATTATGTCAGGAAGATGTCACTCTAGCACAATGGTGAGTACCAACGTCAGGAGATCCACAATTGTCAATCCGTGGAGACGTGAGGACTAGTATGAAGACTATGAGCAAGTGATGGCACAAGTGTGTGAGTGAGAAGCACACATACATGCACACACATACACACACGCACACACAAGGCAAGAGCAAAGAGAGGAACAATGGAGTTCTTTGCGTTAGTAAAAAAAGTCTCTTACATAAGCTCAATTCAAAAACAATCTAACCCCCAAAATGAGCTCTCTAGCTCTTTTTATAGTTTTTTGACTGGATTTGGCCTTGTCTAGACCTAGTGTCCGGCCTAATTAAAAATTAGGTTCTAGAGCCTATTTGAGGGCTCAAACGGAGTCTAAAAATTATGAAAATTGGTATGTAGCTAATTTTAATACTCCTCAAGCTCGAGGACTCCTCGGCTTGAACAAAATGGAGTCTTTTCTACCAAAAACAGAATTTACAATGTTTGTGTAGTGATTTAAATCACTTAAGTTGTGAATAGTCCATGGAAAAAATGATTAGGCCTTGTTGTCGTATTGTGCATGAGTGCTCCGTTGTGCCTGTATGCTCTTCTTATGACTTGTATGCCAACACTCCCCCCTTCCTAGCGTCTGTTGCCCCTGACATACCTTTGTTCTATAGGGTGGTTGATATAGTATTGGATGACGTTGGTGGCTAGTTCGTGTTCTCCTATCCTTAAGCCTCTTGCTAGGTCAGCTTCGAATGCATCCCAATTTATTGCACATGGGACCTCTGGTTGCGGTGTGGTGTAGTACTCAGAGTACATGGCTTGTTCACAAGCAAAGAGACGAAGCAGGTGTGTTGGCTTAGGTGCAAACACTTCTGAGTGGTACTCCCAAAATCCTGATCGGAACATGTCTTCAATTGTTTGTTTATAGCATGCGGGAAGATACTTAATTCATGCATGCCAACCATATGCTACCCAAATGCTGGGGGTGGTGCTCATGTCATACACCAAATCGTAATTTCCATTGGTAAACCCCGGTAGACGTACCTGTGGTGCTGCTGCATTTCTAAAGGTTTTGAGTACTACCTGCATCATATCCAAAATTTTGAGCATCATTTAGGCCACCACATCTGACATGGGCTTCAGTCGAGGCATCCAATGTTGAATTGTGGCCATCATGTATGCTATCGATGGTGGTCCCTGTGGTGGCGCTATGTATGGATAATTGAGCCACTCCTTATATTGAGCATTATTATGTACCTTTATGTTGAATGCTTTCCATGATCGGCGTCGTGGAACAGGGCCATAGCATGGATTGTAAAGTAGATGTAAAGGCGCATTGTTCCAGGTGCATAGCATTTCAGGATATGTTTCAAGAAGTTTCTGTCGCCATGTCGGTTGACGGATTTTGCCTTTTTGCACCTCTAGAGGAAGGTCTTCAGGTTGAAATTGGGTTGCGAAGGAAGGTATTTTTCCTATGACTCTCTATATTTCTATGTTATAATCTGCCAAAATGATATAGTAAGGCCTGTATTGGAGTTCTGATGAGAGGATAAGGCGTCTAGATAACAGGTTCTTCAAGTAATTGGATTGTAATACAGCTTCTTCTATGACTCTCATGGCCTGATTTTGCACTACTATTCGCTCTTCATGTGAACTCCCCATTTCCTCCACTTGTCGAAGCCATGGGAGTCGCGGTGCTTCGAATGTATCCTGACCTTCTTCCATTTGTTGTCCTCCTGGGAAGGGTTGTGGGTCATATTCTTCTTCAAACATTTGTTCCACAGGAATTTGTATTGTTTCTTCGTCGGTGGGAACCTCTGGTGGGGAAGGTGGTCTTTCATATTGTAGTAGGCGTACTTGCAATTCTATGACCTGTTTCTGGAGATCTTTTAGGGCCTCTGAGTCGGTGAGAAGTGAAGCCGCGGAGGAGGTGGTTTGAGGGGCAGTCATTGTGTCTTTTTGTTGTTTCTGCTTCAATTGACCCAGTTCCTCTGATAATTGGTCATGTGCTTCAACCAGCATAGCATAATCTTCGAGGATTATCTTTATGTTTTCCAGGGTCACTGCTTGAAATTTTAAGGGGCTGATTGTTTCTCCGGGTGTATGTTGCTCTAGCACAATGGTGAGAACCACGTTAAGAAGCTCCACCTCCTTAATGTCAATCCGCGGAAGAGATAGGAGTGATATGAAGATCGTGAAGGTGAGATGATGTGAGAGTGAAGGTGAGAAGCACCAAGATGCACACACACATACACACACACAATGAAGAGACAAGCAAGACACAATGGAAGGTGGGAAATTAGCTCTATTACTCAAGAACACTATTACAAGCTCAAAATAGCTCTAAGCTCACACTAGCCAACACTAACCACCCCCAAAAATGAGCTCTCTAGCTCTTTTTATAGTTTCTAGACTAGTTTTGACCGGTTTCACATCTAGTGACCGGCATAGTTAAAAATTAGGTCCTGGATGCTATTTGGAAGGGTAAACGATGTCTAAAAATAACGAAAATTGATACGCTTGTTCTACCTAAGCTCCTCAAGCTCGAGGACTCCTCGGCTTGCACAAAATGGAGCTATGGATTACAAAATGGGGTTTTCTATGTTACATATGTTACAATAGTGATAAAAATCACTGTTGGAGGTTTTTGGAAAGTATTTGAAAACATAATTCTTTGAAAAACGATTCGACTGGCTCCCTGCTCTGTCGTTACATGCTTCCGTGTCGTCTGTGCCTCTGGCTGCTTCCAACACCCCCCTCCCTCTCGCTTCTGTCGTCCCTAACAGAACCTTGCTGTGAGGTCTGCCGGATATAGTTCTATAGGAGGTCTTGAGCGAGGGTGTGCTCGGAGATACGAATGCCTCGGGCCAGATCTGCCTCGAGTTTCTCCCAGTCGATTGGTTGCGGTTCTTCCGGTGGCGGGAGCTGATAATGTGTGGAATAGACCATTCGTTCACAGGCAAATAAGTGTAATAAATGTGTAGGCCTGCTTATGAATACCTCTGAATGGTATTCCCAGAAGCCGTTTGTGAACATCTCTTCGAATGTCTGCTTGTAGCACGCCGGTAGGTACTTTATTCTGCAGTGCCAAGCATAACACACCCGTAGTGATGGCGTTGTACTCATATCATATACCATATCGAAATTGCCATGCTCAAAGCCCGGGGTGTTGACATGGGGTGCCTTGACGCGTCGGAAGACTTTAAAAATCATTTGCATCATGTCAAAAATTTTGACAGTCATATGCGCCGCTATATCATCCATATGCTTTAATCTAGGGAGCCAGTGGCGAATTGTAGCCATCATGTAGCCAACAGTTGGTAACTCAATGGGTGGCTTAAAATAGGGGTAATTCAACCAGTCTTGGCACTGCTTATTGTTTTGTACCTTAATAGCAAAGGCAGTCCAGGAGCGGCGTCGTGGCACTGGTCCCCAACACGGATTGTACTTCAAATGCAAAGGTGCCTTTACCCATGTACTCATCATCTCTGGATACTACTGTAGTAAATCTTTTCGCCACTCTGGTTGATAGATCCTTCCTTTCTGTGCATCTAGTGGCAAATCAGCCGCCTCGAATTGAGTTGCATGCGATGGTTTCTTACCTGTCTCTTTCTCAATGGCTAACTGGTATTCGGCCATTAACATGAAATACGGTTTATACTGTAGCTCATGCCCAGATATGTATCATCGCGGGGCCAAATGAGCAAAGAATGGAGACTGTAATATCTTTTCTTCTATCATCGCCATGGCATGTAATTGTGCCTCTACTCTAGCTGAGTGCGTTGTTCCAAGTTCCTCAATAGTCTTCATCCACGCGGGGGTCGGAAGTTCATACGTCATCTGACCTTCGGCCGTGACGCGTCCGCCTGGGATGGGTTGTGGCTCGTACGCTTCTTCAAACGTTTCCTCCACCGGGATGGTGACCGTTTCTTCCTTAGCTGGAAGCTCAGGTGGGGAATCTGGCCTTGGTGGCGCTTCATATACTGCAATCCTTGATTCAAGGGTCGATACCTGGGCCCGTAATGAGTTGAGTTCCTCTAGGAGGTCAGGAGAGGGGTCCACAGGTGCTGGTATGTCTTGGTGTGCCGGTTCTCGTAACTGGAGTAATTTGTGATCTTCTTTGAGTTTCTGTAACTCCTCGTTCATGCGGTCGTATTCATCTAGTAATCTTACATGATCGTCTAGCAGCATTCTCATCGAGTCTGAAGGAATGGCTTTGAACCTGCTCAGACTGAGTGGTTGGTCTGGGTGGTCGAGCGCTGCTTCTAAGTTTTCTCGGTTCTGATCCTGTAAGCGCTGGTTTTCTTCCTTGGCAGCTGCTAGGTGTCTTCGTAGTAAGCCCATGTTTCGTGTTAGCGTTGCATTGCGGACTGTCTAGGCTCTTAATAAGTTATCCAGGTCAGCAGTGGCTTCCTTGGTCTTTTCTTCGCTTTCTAGTTCCAATTTGTGATAAGCCTCGCGTAATTCCTGGTAGCGGGTGTTCAGAGAGGCATTCTCAATAGACAATAAATTAAGCTGCGACTGTAAGTCATTGGTTGTCCTCTACAGCTGCTGGTAATTATCACCAAGAGATGTGAACTCATCTCTTACTTGCGTCATACACATGAACATCTGTCGGAATGCATTATCTACAGTGGGTGATAGTATTAATGGGGTGCTAAATGAAGATGCAGTTGGTGTAGATGCAACGGGAATGGGGAATGGGGGTGGGAAGGTGGATGATGTAGTGATTGTTGAAAATTGTGATGTGCCTAAAAATGTTTGTGCCGGGAGTGAAGTGAGTGATGGTGCAGCGGGTGGTGAGATGTCCATGTCAGTGGACGTATCTAGTGCGGTGACCGTGAATATGGGTGTGATCGTGGGTGCTCGTGCTGGTGTAAATACGGGATTTACAAATGTTGAGGGGTAATTTACAGGGGGGCTGGCTGGAGCAGCTTGGTGGAAAGGGGAAAGAGGGGTTACAGTGGGTCGGGGAGGCGAGACGGGGGAGAAGGTTAACGGCGGGGGGAATGGGAAGAGGGGTCTTGGAGTTGTGGGGAAAGATGGAAAAGATTGATGAAGGAATGGGTTGGGTAGAAAGGTGGGTGTGGGAGGGGGTAGACTAGGGTTAATGGGTGCGGGAATTGTGGGGTTAGTGGTCGTAAAGACAATTTCTGCAACACCACCGGCGAATGAAGATGTGGGTCTGGGGGAAGGAGGGTGAAGAGGGGAGGCTGGATGGACGGGTGGTGAGAGAGGAGCGGTTGGGGTGGTCGGTACTTCAGTGACTGCTGAGGTAGGTACAGTTGTAGCGCGGGGTGGGGAATCTACAATGATGGTTTCTACCGCCAACGAACTTTCGGGGACAAGGCGTGCCTCCCTGGCTTGTTCTGAAGATTGTGCTCCGGTTGGTACACGAATGTATTCGCCGGGCTTTGACAGTAGTTGTACTCTGCGGGGGTCAAACTGTGGTAGTGGCTTTCTTTGCAAGTACCTGAGTGCTTCGTTGGAGCCTACTGATTTGACTAACTCTCTGAATCCTTTGATGTATGCGTCTTCGAATCCGCCTGTGACCAGTTCTTGTTCTATTATTGTTTGACTCTCTTCCTCTGTCAGCTTTTTGCGTGCCCAAACTTTTTCCATAGTTCTATACAGCTTCTTGATAGCTAGTGTGTAAGCTGCTGCCTCGTAAGTTTCATCTTCATGGGTACTTGTATCGCCATGTGTGTCTGTTTGTTGGCCTTGGCCATCTGTCTGTTCATGCTCTTGGGATTCATGTGTTCCCTGGCTAGCTTCGTTGTCTCCTTCGTCGTCATCGGTCGCTGTCCTTTCGTCATCAGAGCTGGACACGATCTGTCCTTGTGGCTGATCCCTGGGTGTGGTAGGGTAGCTAGGCCTTTCAAATTCTTGAGAAAACAATTGTCCTTTTGAAAACTGGAACTCATTGGAGAATGCATCGGGCATCTCAAAATCAAAAGTTTGGTCCAGTGGCTCTGCTTGTCCTAGTTCTAAATGCGGTATTGGAAAAGAGAAAGCTTCCGCACCAATAGTGGTGGGAAGTTCAGCTGCTGTGGTGATAGGTTCTGTGGTTGTGGCTGCTTGGGGTGCAACATTACTGGTGGTGCCCTCCGGCGTAACTGGTCTTGATAACCGTATACGAATTGGTGGTAGTGTGGGAGTGGCTGTTGTTGGTGACTGCTCTGGAGAGGGTTGTGGAGAGGGTGATGCTGGGACTTGTAGGCACGGGATAGTACCTCTCATCCGCTTTCCGGCTCTGCCTTTGCTAGACTTTCTAGCCTTCCTAGTGGTCCCTTTGAATGCTTTCAGTTCCTCACTGGTCATGGCACGCTCTATGGGTAAATCATATGCCAAGCACATATATATGATCCTGGTGAGGGCGCAGCACCCATTGATTACCTTCTTTCGCTCCCACCTATGTTGTGCCAAATAGAGCTGATCAATTATCCAGCTAGCAAGATCAACCGTTTGCGGTCCAGTACATGCTAAGTATAATCCGAACCAGATTCTCTTGTGGGGCATGGTAAAACGAT
Source organism: Ceratopteris richardii (assembly GCA_020310875.1). NCBI lineage: Eukaryota > Viridiplantae > Streptophyta > Polypodiopsida > Polypodiales > Pteridaceae > Ceratopteris > Ceratopteris richardii. The sequence goes on from CM035442.1 coordinate 79,033,824, forward strand.
CCTGAGCTGGGAAAGCAAAGTGCTGCATGCATATCCGTAACGGCTTAGAGAGCTCAGGTGTTATAGCAGAAATATCCTCCCACTTAGTTACGTCACCACGCTTCATCTGTTCTGGGACTAGCCGTTCTTTCTCCGTTGGAGTGTGTGTTCCATGTATTTTCAGAGCTGCGCGAATTAAATCTTTAGACAAATAAAACCTTCTGAATGGAGGATCATTTACCAAGGATGGTAACATGAATGTGCCGGGTAGATCCTTGTTCTCTGAAGCCGTTAAGGTGGTTACCAAGTAAAAGCATCTGTAAGAATCGAGTTTAGGCAGAGGGTCACTAAAGTATTCTGTAAATCCCGCTCGTGCCCAAACGTGCGTTAGATCTTGTGTATTCTGCATTCCTTCAAATTCTCGTGAAAAGAACTCGTACTTGGTCCATGTGCGAAGATCAAATGCCAAATTGGCCTCAAATATGAAATCAGCGTCTGCTAATGGTCCTGCTAGGCCTTGAAACCAATGAGAGTTACGATGAATCTTCTCGGTGTATCCTCTAGGAGGATCATCGATTGGCATGGGTCCTGGAAAACCTTGAAGCTCTGGTGGTTGCACCGTAGGATAAGATTCTGCTAGTAATTCTCCAATAGTGGCCATCGGTGCACTAGGGCCAGCCTCTGATGGTCCTGCTTCGGTTTGCATGATGACTGATGAGCTAAATGGAAAAGATCTACTACAAAAGATTAACACATTAGTATGGAAATTAATTATGATCCCATTAAGGTGAGACCGCAATCCCTTTCCATGACCGATGTGTAACCCGTGTAGCCAAGTGTCGTGACGTGATTGATGCAATGATCTTTTTGCAGAGCTAATGCAGGTCTCTAGACACCTACATGGTTCAGATTATGCTTACAATTCTTGATGAGCTTTTATTATGCATGATGTGGGGTTTGGGTGTATGAATGTATACAAGGTTTGGTTGAGGATGAATTAGTACAAGGGTGGAGTTTAAACGGGGTGGGGGAATTGTTAGATAAGGGGGTACAAGAAGACGTCTGGATACGTTTCGGTATCCATTTCCTAAGAGTCTTGGAGTGGGTGGTGTGTTACTGCTGAGGGAAGAAAAGCGGTATCGGGTTTGGTGGTATTGAGGGATGGACAGATTTCTGAGGGGTATACGTTACATGGCTTGAGGGTTGGGCTATAATACATTGCTTGGGTACCCAAATCTGCATGGGTGTGGGTCTATGGATAAGGTATTTCTTGGCGATCCAAATCTCCCGAGTATTGGTACTTGTAAAAGAAGATCTAGGGGACTTCGGATGCTGACTCTGCTTCTATTGAAACTTTGTCCTGCTCTCGTCTGCAGTGTTGCTAATAGCCTGTGGTTGCTGTCCTTTTGGCACCCATATTTGTCTCGTGCCACTTGTTCCATGATGTTGATACTTCTGCTTTCTTTGCCTTGTTTGGTGGTGTCGTCGGTCTGGGTTCCTCTGTTGTCGTTGACTCGTTCGTGGTTGGGTTTGAGAGGTCCATTGATTATGTGCTCTTTGCCACAATCGGCACAAAAGCCTTGGATGTTATAGTACTGTGATTGTCCTGCTATCGGGGGATGTGGACAGTCCTTTATGAAATGATCTCCTTGGCACCTAAAGCATGGTCCTCTAGGGCCCTGTGGTCTTTGTTGTCTCAATTGGGGCCGTGGATTTGGGTTTGTGTACATCACATTAGCATAGTCGGGCTCCCAACTAGGTTCCACTGGTGGACTATCATAATGATATGTCTCCACATGTTCTGGTGACTCTGTGTAATATGCGGGTGGACTATCTACATGAGTGGAGTCAAAACTGTTTGAGTGTGGGTCACTCTCTGTGATCAAAGGTGAAGAAGGCACTAAGGCCCTACTTAGGTTCTCTTCTGCAGCAGCATATTTGACTGAGATGACATTCGCTGGTGGGGGTGGCTGCTGAGCTAAGACAGGTTGAGGTCTCTGTTGAGCCTGGTATGGGTAGTTCTGAGGAGGCCTATAGTAATAGGGCTGAGCATTGTATTGGCCTTGATACCTTCCTGGCTGCGGGTATGCTTGCGGGTAGTTCTGTCTCACGGTTTGTTTGTTGTATGGGCAGTCCTGAGCCGTATGATTCGTGTATCTTCTCTCAATTGTACAATATTGGCCACTAGGGTTGGCTTGTGGTTGTGGTGCATTGGGGCACACATTTGCCATATGGTCACCACCACAGGTGTAACAACGCTTGTTAGTTAGCACCCTAGGTTTACTAAAACTCCTAGTTTTTGGGCCACTTTTTCTGCTAGGTCTTCTATTGAGCTAGACAATTTTGTGGATGCTAGACATGAACAGTCTGAGTCCTTATAGACCTTTGAGAGTTCCAACTCATCTCCTAAGTTGTCCTCAATGTCTATACAAATTCTTACACATTGCTCTAGCGTTCTGGGTTCTTTTAGGTACACGTAGGAGCGTAGTTTAGAGCTCAACAAGCCATCTAAAAACAATGACACTTGCTTGGCTTGTGAGGGTAGCTCTTGCATTGGACATCGTTCAACATATTGTCTAAACCTACGTCCTGCCAGTCTTAATGTTTCCTGAGGGGTCTGTTTAAAGCTATGAATCAACGAAGACGTGTCATGTCTAATCCCACTTTTAGAGAATTCGGTGATGAATGACTCTAAAAAGTGATGGATGTCTCTAAATTGCCTTTGTTGCAGAGGTTGGAACCAAGTTAAAGCTGTATTCTTTAACGTTAGTCCAAATGCGTTGTATTGCGTGAACATGTCTTCAACTTGTTCGGCTCTTAGTACTTGCTTAAATTCTGCGACATGGTCATAGGGATCTCCTGTCCCATCAAAGTAATTCTTCATTGATTTTACTAACTGTGTGGGTCTCAATGTTCTTGCGTGTTCGCGTGGTCTAGGTAGAGGAAAATCATCTCTACCACCTAGTACTCCATGATCTCTTTGTCTATCCGCTCTATTAGTGTTCGTGGTTGTTCTATCTCTCCCTATGGGATGAGTGAAGCTTACTTCCGGTCTCTCTTTATTTCCCTCTCTTTGATTTCCATGGGCTGAGGATGTTCCTGCCCCTTGTTGACTTGTATTCATGTTTGTTCTAGATGGAGGGAATACCAATTCACCTCTCCATGTGTATGTGTTTTTAGCGCGGTCGGGTACCACAAAGACTCTTTCTGAAGTCTCATCCAGGTATACAACCTTTCCAGGTGTATCCGGGTCCTTGAACTCGTATATAGTGATGATAGCTACCTCACTAAGTAGTTTTGTCTTGTATCTCCAAAAGGCTTCATCAGTTTCTTTATTTACAAACAACTCTATGCTTCTGTTATCCTGAGGGATCCATTCTGGGATTAGTACTCGTGTCAGTACAGATTTCCCTCTAGGTGTTCTAGGCTCTTCTAATGGTTCTTTTCCTTGAGATTTTGCTTCTGTCTTTGGTTGAATCACGCCAAACTCGTTGGTATTGTTTGGCTGCGTACTTAAGATGTACATCGTTCCTTCCTTGTCTATGTACGCGTCTCTCTCGAATTTCACCACTGGATGTTCCAATCCAATGGGTTGATCGGGGTTGTGCATTTGCACCACTTGCCTTCGCAAACCATCCTCATAGATGCGAGCACCTAATCGGTTGGTTTGGAGAAACTCTAGTTGCGTTCTATAGGGTCCTTCAGGTTTTTCTAAGTAGGCTACATTCGACCCTCCTTCTGGTCTTTCTGTGCTGAATGCCATTTCTGAATCGCTAGTATCTGAGCTCTCGTAGGGATAAGTAGTGTTCAATTGTTGAGCCCACGATCGTGTAGTAGTTCGTACACTTGCCTCTGATGATCTAAGGCTTTGCCGGTCTGCCTTGCCTATATATTTGCCCGATCTAAGGTTCATTAATTTTCTTCCTTGCACACTCAGTACACGCTCAGATCGTCAAGGATTCTTTGTTATTACTGTCTTGATTCTTTTTAGATTTCTTTAGATTCTTGTCTTAATGTACGCGTCAGGAATTCGACTTTCCGTTATAATTTTGAGTTCTCGTTCCGTCAGACTTAGGTTCTTTCCTTTAGGTTTTCGTCACACACACCTTTAATTTAGTCTTGAACTTGATAACTTTAATTCTCTTGAACTTGAGGCGTTCCTATCGTCTTAAATCCACAATGCTAACGTTTATCCTAAGCTAAGAATTGACTGAGGGGGTTGAGTAATCTTCCAACCTCGAGTCAGCTTTTCTGGTTGCTCTGATGCCCAAGAAGCCGCGCTTCCCAAGCTTTATGCCCTTCACTGCCTTGCCTTGGTTGCCTTCGATTGCCCTTGCTAGACCTGGACAAATCCAATATTAGACAATTCACAGTTGGATGATCAAGCACTTAAGCATATACACCTTTTAAGTCCCTTCCCTTTCGCCCAACTTTTTAATGCTTGCCCCCTGGCTTTCAAGTCCCAAACTAGGTCAACCTCAAAATAGTTTGTCTAAAAATAGACGTATCCTTTAAGAAAAAAACAATTGAGGTCACGTAGTACTCGTAGAGAGCTTTCTAACGAGCTATTAAGCTCAAAAAACGGACTTCGGATGAAAAAGTTATGACCGTTCAGGCCCTCGGGGGTAAAAACTGACAAACAGGTTTTTCTCCAAATATGAGCTAAATGGTCTCCTATGAGTCTAATCACCCAAAAATTTCCCAAAAATAGCCCCAAAATTGGCCAAAAAATGAAACCCTAAAATTTGCGATGGGGGTGCACAATCGCGATGGTCTGAGATAATCGCGATGGTCTGGGACCGTCGCGATGGCGTTAGAATGCACAATCGCGATGGCGTGAGAATGCACAATCGCGATGGTCTGAAGTGCACCGTCGCGATGGCGTGAACTTGGACAATCGCGATGGCGTGAACCTGGACAATCGCGATGGCGTGAACCTGGACAATCGCGATGGCGTCAGTCAACGGTCAACATGGACAATCGCGATGGTCCAAAGTGAACCGTCGCGATGGTCTGAGCGCGATGGTGTGAGCCAATCACGATGGTCTGGGCGCGATGGCGTGAGCCAATCGCGATGGTCTGGGCGCGATGGCGTGAGCCAATCGCGATGTTCTGAATTTTTGAAGTGTCGCGATGGTGTGAGGGTGTCGTCGCGATGGTCTGAAGTGCACCGTCGCGATGGTCTAGATTGCCACGTGGCACCGTCGGCGTGATGGCGTGAGCCAATCGCGATGGCGTGACACAATCGCGATGGTCAGAGACCGTCGCGATGGTCCGGCCAAGCTGTCGCGATGGCGTGAGCCAATCGCGATGGTGTGACACAATCGCGATGGTCAGAGACCGTCGCGATGGTCCACCAAAATGCAAATTTTGTGAATGCAGCTATGGATTCCTGTAGGCGCAGGTGTGCTCTTCACGCTGGTGTGGTTTTGCAGACCATCGCGATGGTCTGACACAGTCGGAAATTTCTGACAGAAAGTGAAGTTTTTACCTTTTCCAAGCTTTCCTGATGCACTGGAGCTCTGTACCTGCAAGAAAACTCAAGAAAACCAAAGTACACACAAGCACAAAAGCTCTCTCGCATGCACAAATGAGGGGAAATGAGGAGAATGGGTGGATATAGTGAATTTTTTGATTTTTTTGGAGATGAAGATGATGATGCGGTGATGAAGATGGAGTGTGGGGGAGGTGAAAAACACTAAAAACTAAGTAAAAACAACAACAAAAACTGAAATTTTTACCTTCCAACGCCACTTCTTGCTATACTCTTACCATCACACATTCGTCCTAGACTCGATCCCCGGCAATGGCGCCAAATTTGGTGTTGCTCTAGCACAATGGTGAGAACCACGTTAAGAAGCTCCACCTCCTTAATGTCAATCCGTGGAAGAGATAGGAGTGATATGAAGATCGTGAAGGTGAGATGATGTGAGAGTGAAGGTGAGAAGCACCAAGATGCACACACACATACACACACACAATGAAGAGACAAGCAAGACACAATGGAAGGTGGGAAATTAGCTCTATTACTCAAGAACACTATTACAAGCTCAAAATAGCTCTAAGCTCACACTAGCCAACACTAACCACCCCCAAAAATGAGCTCTCTAGCTCTTTTTATAGTTTCTAGACTAGTTTTGACCGGTTTCACATCTAGTGACCGGCATAGTTAAAAATTAGGTCCTGGATGCTATTTGGAAGGGTAAATGATGTCTAAAAATAACGAAAATTGATACGCTTGTTCTACCTAAGCTCCTCAAGCTCGAGGACTCCTCGGCTTGCACAAAATGGAGCTATGGATTACAAAATGGGGTTTTCTATGTTACATGTTACAATAGTGATAAAAATCACTATTGGAGGTTTTTGGAAAGTATTTGAAAACATAATTCTTTGAAAAATGATTCGACTGGCTCCCTGCTCTGTCGTTACATGCTTCCGTGTCGTTTGTGCCTCTGGCTGCTTCCAACAGTGTACTTTCCATGGTTGCCTCTAAATTTTCATGATTTTGTAGTTGCAGGCGTCCATTTTCTTCCTGAGTAGCTGCAAGGTGTCGCTTGAGTAGGGACATGTTTCGCTGAAGCTTTGAGTTGCGTTCCAACTGTATCTGTAGATAGCCTTCCACCACTTGTATTGCTTCCTGGTCTGTGTTCTGTAACTGTACTTCCGATATGCTATGAGCCTCTTGTAAAGTTTGGAATTGTTTCTCGAGGCGAGCATTCTCCTCTTCTAGTGCAGCAAGATGATGTTGTAGCACCTCCGAGTGCTCTTGCAGTCGTACGTTGTGTTGTTGGAGTTGATTGTATTCTATCCTTAATGCAGCATGGTGTCAAATGCATTCCCTATAGATGAAGGTGTATTTTGTACAATGGAAAATGCAAGAGGAGGGGATTGAGGATTGGGAAGAGTGAATGTTGTGTCTAGTGGAGATGTGTGTGTAGGTGAAATTGGTGGAGGGGGAATGGGGGATGGTGGAAGTGTGGGGGGAGGGGGAGGTGCTGTCGGTGGTGAAATGTCCATACCTTCAGGGGTAGAAGTGAGTGTAGTGTCTACCATATATATTGGAATGGCAGGTGGAGTGTGTGTATTCGTGGTGAAGTGGTGTGGTGTGGATGTTGGGAATGGGGTCGACAAGAAGGGTTGAGCCGGGGTTTGAAATGTTCTAGAAAGGAAATCATGGAGAGGTTGAAGGACAAGTGGGATGGGGGGTGGGAAGTGAGGGACCGGAGGCAGGAAGGCCATGAAGGGTGGCGTGGTGGTAGGGAATCCAGATGAATATGGATCTAGAGTCAGGATGGCCTATGGTTGAGGGCATGGGGGATGGTTGTCCTAGGGAAGGCTCTATGAAGGACTTAGTTATGATGGTGGCGGTATTATACAGGGGGTTTTCAAAGGAGGAGAACAAAGTAGAACTAGAGGTTGGACTACGGAAGATGAAGGCTTGTTGTTGGCATACAAGTCATAAGCAGATCATACAGGCACAAAGGAGTAGTCACGCACAATACGACAACAAGGCCTAATCATTTTTTTCCGTAAAGTATTTCCAATTCAAGTGATTTTCATCACTACACACACATTGTAAATCCTGTTTTTGGTAGAATAGACTCCATTTTGCTCAAGCCGAGGAGTCCTCAAGCTTGAGGAGTATTAGAATTAGCTACATACCAATTTTCATAATTTTTAGACTCCGTTTGAGCCCTCAAATAGGCTCTAGAACCTAATTTTTAACTAGGCCGGACACTAGGTCTTCAAGGCCAAAGCTAGTGAGAAAACTATAAAAAGATCTAGAGAGCTCATTTTTGGGGTTAGATTGTTTGTGAATTGAGCTTATGTAAGAGACTTTTTGACTAATGCAAAGAACTCCATTGTTCCTATCCTTGTCTTGCCTTGTGTGCGTGTGTGTGTGTGTGTGTGTGTGCATGTATGTGTGATTCTCACTTCCACACTTGTGCCTTCACTTGCTCATAGTCTTCATACTAGTCCTCACGTCTCCACGGATTGACAATTATGACGTGGATCTCCTCACGTTGGTACTCACCATTGTGCTAGAGTGACACCAAATTTGGTGCCGTTGCCGGGGAGAGAGCTTCGAGGACGAGCGTGTGATGGTAAAACATAGAGTTGAGACATTGGAGTCATAGGTAATATCCTTTCTTTTCCTTATTTTTCTTCAATTTTTCTTGTTTTTGCATCACCATCATCACCATCATCATCCTCTCCATCTCCATCTTCACAAAAATTTCAGTTTTTTGGTCATATTCCCCTACCCACCTCATTTCCCTCATTTCAATGGTGAGAGAGAGTGAGAGAGAGCTTGCATGCTATCTGTTTTTGTGTGTTTTTTGAGCTTTGGTTGTAGGTTCTAGTTGTACCACCATCTCTAGTAGCGTGTGCAGGTACGATACACTCTGCACAGGTCCCAGGACGACAACATCTGTCTATCACAACAGACAGAAAAACTTAATATTTTTTGAATGCATGTTTGGCACGATAATCTACACTATGAGAGCACTCCAAATCACTAAAAAGTTCTTAAAAAATTGTGTTTTTTCAGTCTATCGCAACAGACACCATCTATCACGACAGACACCCGTCTATCGCGACAGACCAAAACCCACGACAGACATTGTCTATCGCGACAAACACCCGTCTATCGCGATAGACCAAAACCCGTGACAGACTCAGTCTATCGCGACAGACACCTGTCTATCGCGACAGACCAAAAGCACGATAGACGACAGACACCCATCTATCGCGACAGACAAGACCCCACGATAGACTCCGTCTATTGCAATAGACATCATCTATCGCAAGAGACACCAATCTATCGTGACAGACGCCCGTCTATCGCAACAGACACCCGTCTATCGCGACAGACACCCGTCTATCACGATAGACACCCGTCTATCGTGACAGACAGCCCCACGTGACAGTTAGCGTCTATCGCGACAGACACCGTCTATCGCAATAGACAGACATTTTTGGCAAAAAACTAAAGGGGTAATTTTTTGGAAATTTAGGCTAAATTTTGGGCATATTTACATACCCACTCACTCATACACTTAATAGGCCTTGGAAAAATGCCCTAGAACCCTGAAAGGTCCTGATTGACTGTTTTAACCCCGTGAAACCTGAACTGTCATAACTTTTTCATATGAACTCCATTTTTTGAGCTCTAGGGCTTGTCAGAAAGCTCGTGGCATTTACTACACGCCCTCAACTGTTTTTTCTAAGAATAGTGTGTTGATTTTCAGATAGGGTATTCTGAAGTTGACCCTCTCAGGGGTAGGAACACCAAGGGAGCTCTAGAGGAAATTTTTTGGCAATAGAAAAGGGGGAAACATGGGTCATTAAAAGTGTTTGTATCAACCTGTTTGTCAAATAAAGGTTAAAATTTGTGCTAAACTTGAAATGTTTATAGGATAATAGAGAGCTTTTGGAGGAATCAAAGCAACTGCCATTGTGTGCAAGCTTGGGAATGCGCTTCCTGGGTAGACAAGCATAGCAAGGAGAAGCGACCTGAGGTTGGAACATCTCTCAACCCCCTCAGTCCATTCTTAGCATAGGCTAAGTGTGAGTAGTTGTCCTGGTTGACTAGGGGTACGATAGGAATACTCAAGTTCTAAGAGCCTTTAACTTCTCAAGTCCAAGAATAGGCAAAATTGCAGTCGAGGGATAACTCAAAGGAAAAGAACTTAAACTAAGTGGGTGCAAAACATTAAGTACGGCACACTTAAGGCTCCTGATGACGCTTAATTAAAGACAAGAAAACACATACAAAGGAACTCAAAAGGAACAAGTGAATGGTATAAACGAATCAACAACGTGCTTGTACAAATATCATTGGGTTAATTGGAAGGGCATATGAACCTTAGATCAGGAAGACACCTAGGGAGAAACCGTCAAAGTATTAGATCATCCGAGGCTAGTATCAACCATACTGCAAGATCCTGGGCCCATCAGTTGAGCGATTACCCCTACGCTTTAGACTCAGAAACGAGCGACTCTGAGATGTCTTATAACATGGAAAGACCTGTAGGTAGCTCAGGAGTGGCATACCTAGAACGACCTGAAGGTCCTTATAAGACTCAATTGGAATATATCCGGACCAACCACTTAGGTGCACGCATCTATGAGGATAGTCTGAGAAGATCTATTGTCCTAATTAAAAACCCTAATCAACCTATTGGACTAGAACACCCAGTAGTCAAGTTCGAAAATGGCTCCTATATAGATAAAGAAGGAACCATGTATGTGGTCACCAGCCAACCCGAAAGAACCGATGAATTTGGCAACATTATCTCAGAGGCTGAAATAGGTGACATAGAGCAAGGGAACTTAGGAAAGAGCCAAAAACCTGTTGGAGCAAGTCTATGACAAGCCTAAGTATTGGCTTGAGTCCCACAAAGTCATAGAAAAAGCTTTAAAAAGAAGACTATGTAAAGTTCACTTATGAACTACCTCTTGTAACTTTTGAAGAGTTTACTTAATGTAAAAGTAAGAGAATCTTAAGTGGTTGAGTCCACTTGATCAAGAATGGAAAGAGGAGCCACGAATTCGTGATTTGTGGTAGGTAGAGAATCAAATCAATCATTGATTGATTGGAGAGTGATTGAGGGAAGTTAGCCTCCCAAACTCAACTATAAATAGATGGCAGTTTTAGTCATGGTTAGAGAGACCTATGTGAAGACCTCCAAGAGCTGAGCTTTATGCCATATCAAGGTGTGATTACAAGGCACACATATGTATCAGTAAGTCATTGTATTGTACAAGCAATATACTTTCATTTTCATGATTATTTGAGTTCATCTTTCCATGTTCTTGTGAAGTGTACTACTCACTACCATTACTCTTAGTTTTCTCAGTCAGCTTGCAGAGATGTTTTCTCTGAGCTTGGTGCATCATTTTCAGTGATTTAACTTGGTAAAGTTAGCTCTATAAGTCTACTATATGCTCACAAATTTTCATGTCATTTGGATGTTGCAATCTTCAGTTATGCTCATTTGAAGTCAACAAGGTCTGTTCATCTTCACTTCTCTGTCAGGTACCCGACTTTTTCACTCATCTTGTCAGAGGTGTTTCTCAGTGGTTACTTATTCAAATTCAGTGATTTAAAGCTTGTTGGATTTAGCTTACTGTCTAGTATACTCATAAAAATTTTCATAATCATTGAATTCCTACATTTTGAGTTATGTTGATTTTTCTTCTCATTGGTCTCAAATTGTAGCAGCCCGTGAAAATCGGGATGATGTCATCAGTTGTTAAAACTCATTCTCAGTATGTGGTTCATTATTTTTTATGAGATTACTCTTGAAAGTTAGCTCTTTACGTTACCTAGATTTCCCCAAGAGGAATTAAGCTAATTGCTGTTGTGCTCAGAGAATTATGTAAAACACTGGACAGGTGTATGAACCAAGAATAGCAAGTTTTCACCTCTGAGCTAACTCCAACTTATCTGTTTTGATCTATCTTTTTGAGAGTGATCTTCCAAGGTACATAGGGTGTCTAATACATCCATTGGCAAGCTAAAAGAGCCCACCATATACTTCTGGAGTTCATTTGGCTGGTGTAGATCAAGGATTTTGCAACACCTCTTCATCTTCAAGCACATACCTATCCATCTCTTCACAGTGGTATCAGAGCAAGGTTGGACAACATGGCAGATGGATTTCCTTCATCAATTGACAAATTGGACAGAGGTAACTACTCAGCTTGGTCATTAAGAATGGAAGCTTATCTCCAAGGTAGAAGTTTATATGGTTATGTGGCTGGAGATGAAGTTATGCCAAGTTTCAGGAACAAAAGTCAACCAACACAAGAAGAGCAAGAAAGATTGAGCACCTGGTGCTCCAAGGATGCACTTGCAAGGTCATATCTCCTCAACTCTATCTCAGATTTTTTGTTGCCTCACATTAGGAGTTGTAAGACATCTCAGGAAGTGTGGGATGCACTTGAAGCTTTCTTTTCTTCAAGTACCAAAGCTAGGAAGCATCAATTATGGCTGGATTTTACAACTCTCAAGAAGGCTCCCAAACAAAATGTGACTGATTTTGTCACAAAGCTCAAGGACATAGCGGATCAGTTGGGAAGCATTGGAGAGGTAATAGATGAAGAGCAAATTGTAAGGCAGGTCATCAATGGCTTGAAGGCAGATGACAAGTGGGAAGCATTCACCACAGCTATGGATTTGTACATGGACATACATGTACCTGATTTCAATACACTGATTGGACAACTACTTACTCAAGAGGCAAAGCTTATAAAAAATGGAGAAAGCTCTAAAGGTAATCAATCTTCAGCTTTATACACTGATAAAAGCAAGTCCAAAGATAACAAAGGAAAGGCAAAGAAAGTGGATGATGAAGCAGGTACATATCAAGCTAACTATGCAGGTAGAGGAAGACATGGCAGAGGTAGAGGAAGAGGAGGTAGACAAGGAGGGGGGAGATCCTAAGACTCCAACTCATGTTCTATTTGTGGATTAACTAATCATACAACTGAAAATTGCTTTAGGAATTCCAGGAATCAAAGAGGCAGAGGATACAATAGAGGAAGTTATGGCTACTCAAGAGGAAGGTTCAACAACTACCATGGCAACTACAACAACTACAATCATTCAAACTATCAAGGAGGCTACAAAGGAAGGAGAGACTACAATAACTACACAGAAGACTCAAACAAAGAGGATTCATTATTGATTATGAACATGGCTATGCCACAAGGTAAATCTGATGAGCATGTTTTCTACATAGATTCAGGTTGTTCAAATCATGTGGCAGGAAATGTGGCACTCCTATCAGATTTAGAAGATCCAAGGAATAAGCATGAGGTACAAACAGGAGATGATACAAAACATCCTGTGGAGAAAATAGGCAATGTCAAAGCACCTGATGGAAACATCAACCTACTCAGTAAGGTACTCTATGTCCCTACCATTACAAAGAATTTGATAAGTGTTGGGCAGATAGTAGAGAAAGGGTTGCAAGTCAGGTTCACAAAAGCAGGAGCATTTGTTGAAGATCCAAGTCAAGGATTCAGAAGAATTGCAAAAGGTGAAAAGACAGGTAGATTGTTCACATTCGAATTACAGGACACTAGAAACATTGCTCTCTTTAATTATGGTAGTCAGACACTCACAGAATTGGAAGTATGGCACAAAAGGTTAGCACATATTGGTGAAAGGTCATTAAAGCAAATCTGCAGGGACCAAAGTGTACTTGGACTTCCTAATTTGTCAAAACAACATATGATTTATAAGTGTAGTGCATGTCAATTTGGAAAGTCTCACAGGTTATCATTCATGAAGAAAGGTTATATGCATGGAGATCTCTTGGAGTTGGTTCATACAGATGTATGGGGACCTAGCAAGGAAGCTTCAATATCTGGATCAAGGTATTATGTTTCCTTTATTGATGATTGCAGCAGATGGACTATCCTATTCTTTATGAAACAAAAAGATGAAGTTTTTTCATGTTTCAAAAGATATTTGGCTCTTGTGGAGAATCAAAGAGGTAAATCACTAAAAAGGCTAAGGTCAGATGGAGGGGGAGAATACTTCTCCCATGAGTTTGATTCTTTTCTTCAAGAAAGAGGAATCAAAAGAGAGGTAACTACAAGGTACACTCCTGAGCAAAATGGAGTGGCAAAAAGGAGGAATAGGACAATTGTTGAAGCTGCAAGGTCTATGTTAAATGAAAAGCATTTACCTAATTACTTATGGGCTGAGGCTGTATCTACAGCCACTTACTTGATTAACAGGTTGCCTTCAAAATCCCTTGATGGGATGACTCCATACGAGGCTTGGAATGGAAGAAGACCAAGCTTAGATCATTGTAAAAGTTTTGGATGTATTGCTTTTGCTCATGTTCCTTCACAGGTTAGAGGCAAGATGGATCCAAAGGCAGAAAGGTGTGTATTTATTGGATATGACAACAATCAAAAGGGCTACATGTTATACAACCCTACCAACAAAAGATTCTTGGTAAGCAGAGATGTAGTTTTTGATGAGAACAATTCATGGTATGAAGATTCATGCAGGAAGATCAATTTACCATATGATCTTGAAGAAGATTTTCCAAAGCTTGGTAGAGAACAATCAAAGATTGAAGAAAAAGACACCTCAGAGGATGATGAAGAATCTCACATGGAAAAGATCAAAGCATGGAAGTCTAAAGGTAAAGCAAAATTGCAGGAACTTGGACATGAGGCAGAATCATCACATCATGGCCTAAGAAGATCTATGAGGGAAAAGAAAAAACCAGAAAGGTATGGGTTTGACACCTCATTAGTAACTAAACATTCTATCTACATAGCACAGGACATAAACCAAGAGGAGCCATCATCATTCGAAGAGGCCAAAGCAAAAACAGAATGGAAGCATGCAATGAAGGAAGAGATTGAAGCACTTGAGGAAAACAACACTTGGGATTTGGTGCCCAAGACTTCATCCATGAAGGTAATAGGCTCAAGATGGGTCTATAAACTCAAGAAGAATTCTGATGGTTCAATTAACAGGTATAAAGCAAGGCTTGTAGCAAAAGGCTTTGCACAAACTCAGGGAATTGAATATGAGGAGACCTTCTCTCCTGTGGCAAAGATGCCTACTATTAGGGTTTTGCTTAGTATTGCCTCTTCCAAGAATTGGAAGATACTTCAACTAGATGTAAAGAATGCATTCTTGAATGGTTGGATAACAGAAGAGGTATATATGGCACAACCACCTGGTTTTGAGAATCAAGTTTATCCTGATTATGTGTGTAAACTTAACAAAGCATTGTATGGTTGTCACTCTAGCACAATGGTGAGTACCAACGTGAGGAGATACACCTCATAAATGTCAATCCGTGGAGACGAGAGGACCGGTATGAAGACCGCGAGCAAGTGATGGCACAAGTGCGTGAGTGAAAGCACACAAGCATGCACACACATACACACACACGCGCACAAGGTAAGAGCAAAGAGTGGAACAATGGAAAGCTTCGATTACCAAAGAGCTCTCTTACAAAACTGAAATCTACAACAAGCTACCCCCAAAAATGAGCTCTCCAGCCCTTTTTATAGTTTTTGAGTGGTTTTGGCCCTGTCCAGACCTAGTGTCCGGCCTAGTTAAAAATTAGGTTCTAGGGCTTATTTGGGGGCTCAAACGGAATCTAAAAATTATGAAAATTGGTAGTATGATACATCTAATACTCCTCAAGCTCAAGGACTCCTTGGCTTGAACAAAATGGAGCTGTAAAAATAGAAAATGGTATTTACAATGATATTTAGTGATAAAAATCACTATTTTTATAGGGATTTCTTCTGAAAATTTGACATGTGAATCTTGGAGCTCCCTACTTGCTCCTTCTTCTCATGTGTTCACTTCCTTGATGCGCTTCCATGCTTTGCCCTTGACCTTGAGCTTCAACACTCCCCCCCCTCTTGAGTCTGTCGTCCCTGACAGACCCTTGTTGTCGTGGTTGTTCCATGTAGTACATTGAGAGGTAGTGTCTTGTTACGTTCAACCGGGGCGGTCCCTCTTCCCAATGTATCCTGGTCATTTGTCTGGTTCTGCACTTTGCCACTGTTATCTCTTGCAGTTTGTAGTCCCTTTGTACGTACTTCTGCCTTGGATTCCATCTGGGTGGTGCATTTGTAAGTTTCCCAAAACTGCTAGTTGCTCAAAGGAGGTGGTCAATGTTGATTGTGAGCAACTCTCGGTGGTGATGGCTTCCTCGCGCTTGTTGTTGTCATCTTGATGTCGTCTGGTTCTTCCAAAGATGGCTTTTCATAGTTTTCATGCCAAGTACTTGTAACCCATAATGAATGGTGGGTAAGTGCATTAGTGCATGGGTTGAACAAAATATGTGCCTTGTGCATGGCCTTGTAATGAGGCCCTACATATGCGTACTTGGAAAATGCATGGCAAGAAGTATGGTGCAAGAGGTTGGGTCTTGAGCTAAGTGCTCAAGGGTGTTGGTGCAGACCAATCACCAATTGAAGGCTTGGAAGATCAAATGATGAAGGAAGAATCAATTCCTAAAGTGTGGAAGAAGATTACATTCAGAGGACAAGAGAAGTGTACACATATGTACATTAGTATAGTCATAGATGACTTAGATCTTTTGTTTAGTAAGAATCATGTACAAAATTATCTATAAATACTTTGAGAAAAGTCGGGGCATGTATGAGAGCATATGTGACAATAGTTAGAAGTCAAGAATGAGGGAGATAGAAGTTATGAGATAGAGGAAAGTGATTTTGAGTTAGCTCTCATCACTCAGTTGTAATTCTTCTGAGTAAAGAAAAATATTTGCGCCCGATGTTTCTGCGTGTTCTCCTTCTGCAGTAGATCAATTGTGAAATGCTTTTGTACAAGTCTAAGTTGAGAGTTGTTTGACCTCTGTGCAAAGTTTTAGCTTCAAATTGTAATCAGGCTGAGTGAATTATGTGTAGGAACATTCATATGTGAAGTGTGTTCACTGGTTCCTAAAACAGGTGCAGATTTCGAAGTCAATGTTTTGGTCATTTCTCCTAGCACAGTTTAAAGTTTTGCATGAGTGAGGGCTTAATCTTTAAGTTGGAAGATAAGCTACTTATGTCTAGAAGCATTTTGTAAAACGGGTTCTATTCAAGGAGAACCAAGTCTTAAAAGTTACAAGTGTAAAGTCGACTGTTCTGAGTAACAGTTTCTGACATAGGTAACTTGAGAAGTTGATTTCTCAAGCTATACTTAATCTTTTGAAGAGATTCAACTTGGAATAGATGCGCAATCTCTAGGAGATACTTCGTACAAAGTTTTATCAAAAACTTTACACGTTTGATAGGTCAATGTGGAGAAATAGTGCAGCAGACTTTTCTGTGTTTCATCTTCTTCACAGATTTGTTAATCTTTTGATAATTAGCAATTGATCCTCTAAATTAGTGGAGTGTTTGACTTATTCTTGGTATAGAGGTGCTCTAATCACAAGAGTAAGTTGTTCTTTTGGAGTTTAACATTCTCCATCAGTGGTATCAGAGCAGGAGACATCAATTTGAAGGAAAGGAGGATCCCGACTGCTGCAGATTCAAGAAACTCAACACTTGAAGGACTAAAAAGTGAAAGCTTGGAGTCAAAGCTTGAGGAGAAGACTATTTGACGTCAAGAAAGGCAAAAGGAGTTCAATTCGAAGTAAAGGTACATACATTGGTTGTAAAGCTTGAAGATTTCAATACACAGGTGGATACAAGATGGGAGAAAGCTTGCAGATTGATAAGCTAGATAGGGAGAACTATCCAGCATGGTCCATGAGGATGGAAGCACACCTCATGAGCAAAGATCTTATATCATTTATTACAGGAGATGAAGAAAAACCTGAGTTTGCAGATCCAAGTATTCCTACTAGGGAAGAACTTGCAATGTTGAAGACTTGGATGAGAAAGGATGCTCAAGCAAGGAGCATCATCTACATGGCTGTAAATGATTACCTTTTACCTCACATCAGAGGTTTAGAAAGTGCCACAGATGTTTGGAATGCCTTGGAAGAGCATTTCCAAAATACAACTAAGTCAATGAAGTCCTCACTATGGGCTGAGTTCACAACCTTCAAGAAGAAGAGCTCACAATCAATTTCAGATTATGTGGCAAGGATGAAAGATATTGCAGATAGCTTGGGAGCAGTGGATGAAGATATTGAAGAAGAAAAGTTGGTAAGACAAATACTTACAGGTTTGAGAGGAGATGAGAAGTGGAAGCCTTTTATATTGTCCATAGAGTTGTCACTTGATCACTTTACTCCTGACCTTAATCAATTGCTAGGACACATGCTAACCTTTGAGCAGGATCTTAAAGGAGACAATGATAGAAGTACAAGTCAAGCTATGTATTCCAAGGACAAGAAAAAGAATGGCAAGGGAAAGCAATCAAATGATGATGAAGGGAATTCAAATCAAGCTAACTTCACAAAAGGAAAGATGAATTTCAGAGGTAAAGGAAGAGGAGGTAAGAACAAAGATAATGCTAAAGCTTGTTGGATTTGTGGCAGAACAAATCATTTGGCAAATGATTGTTGGTATAACAATCAAAATGGTGGTAACAATAATCAGAATTATAACCAAAGAGGTAGAGGAGGCAGAAACCAAAGAGGCAATTTCAGAGGAAGAGGTGGTAGGACATCATATGGTAGAGGAGGTGGAAGAAACTTCCAATCTCAGTCCTACAACAACAATTATTACAATTATGCATCAGATCAGAAGGATGACATGACTCTTATCTTGAATGCAACTCATGAATCAATGGGAGAAGATCAAAGAGTGTTCTATATTGACTCAGGATGTAGCAACCATCTGAGTGGGAATCTATCCTTGATGACTGATATGGAAGCAAAGGTGAATGGACATACAGTTCAAACAGGTGACAATACCAAACATAAAGTGGAGAGCATTGGATCAGTGAAGACAAAGAGTGGAAGTACACTTCTGAGCAAGGTACTTTATGTTCCTACTATTCCTAAAAATCTGATAAGTGTAGGACAAATTGTGGAGAAAGGATATGAGGTAAGATTCACAAATGATGGTGTTTATGTACAAGATCCAAATCAGGGATATAGAAACATAATTGCAGGTAAAAAGGAAGGAAGATTGTTCACTCTCAAAGTCCAAGGTAATGTGGGACATGCATTATTTACCTATGGAAGTCAAAAGGTATCTGAATTAGACCTATGGCATAAAAGGCTAGGTCATTTCAATGAGAGAGCTATAAAGGAGATGTCAAAGAATCAGGTGGTGCTTGGATTGCCAAATATTGAAGGGCAACATATGGTGTACAAGTGTGAAGCTTGTCAATTAGGTAAAGCACATAAGAGTTCTTATAACAAATCAGGGTACAAGTATTCAAATATGCTTGAATTGGTTCATACAGATGTATGGGGTCCCTCAAGGGACTATAGCATAAATGGATCCAGATATTATGTGTTGTTTGTTGATGATGCAACCAGGTGGATTACTTTGTATGTAATCAAGGATAAATCAGAAGTTTTCAAGACATTCAAACATTTTCATGCTTATGCAGAAAGGATCACAGGGCAAAAGCTCAAGAGGTTAAGATCAGATGGAGGGGGAGAGTATTTCTCAAAAGAGTTTGATGATTATTTGTGGAATGCAGGTATAAAAAGAGAAGTAACTTGCAGGTACTCCCCTCAACAGAATGGAGTAGCAGAAAGGAGGAATAGGACTCTTGTAGAGTTTGCAAGAGCCATGATGAAGGAAAAGAATTGTCCAAATTACTTATGGGCAGAAGCCATTAACACTGCAACATATCTTGTGAATAGGTTGCCTTGCAAAGCTTTGGATGGAGGAACCCCTTATGAAGCATGGTGGGGTAAGAAGCCTAGTCTTGATCATTGTAAAGTATTTGGATGTATTGCATATGCTTATGTTCCTTCACAATTAAGACATAAGCTAGAACCAAAAGCAGAGAAGTATGTGTTTATTGGATATGATGATAGACAGATGGGTTATAGGTTGTGGAGTCCATCCACAAAGCAATTTCTTATTACTAAAGATGTGACATTTGATGAGCAAAATATGTGGTATACAGGATCACCAAATGAGTATACAGGTGTTGAAGAAATTCAAAGGAAAGGAAAGGCAAAGGTAAAAGTTTGTGAAGAAATTGTTGATGAAGTTGACTCT
Source organism: Ceratopteris richardii (assembly GCA_020310875.1). Lineage (NCBI taxonomy): Eukaryota > Viridiplantae > Streptophyta > Polypodiopsida > Polypodiales > Pteridaceae > Ceratopteris > Ceratopteris richardii. Next base: position 79,053,450 of record CM035442.1, read on the forward strand.
AGATGTAGAGTGCAGGATCATGTAGAAGAAGGGCCAAGATTTGATCCAGAATCAAATGAGGCTGAAACTTCAAGAAGTGCAGAAATCAGAAGATCTACAAGGGAAAGGAAAGAACCTATAAGGTATAGTTATGATACATCTTTCCTAACAACAAAAGATTATGCCTACATTGTGAAAACAGAAGAAGATCCAACCACTTATGAAGAAGCCAAAGGTAAACAGAATTGGGAGAAGGCAATGCAGGAAGAGTATGATGCTCTACTTGAAAATGAAACTTGGGAACTAGTACCAAGACCAAAGAATCAGAAAGTCATTGGATGCAAGTGGGTATATAAAACAAAGAGGTTTGCAGATGGTAAGGTTTCTAGATATAAGGCTAGACTTGTGGTCAAAGGTTATGCCCAAACTTATGGGGTAGATTATGATGAAACCTTTAGTCCTGTTGCTAAGATGTCTACAATTAGGACATTGATTGCTATTGCTGCTTGCAAGGGATGGAAATTATCACAATTGGATGTGAAAAATGCATTTCTAAATGGATACATTGCAGATGAAGTATATATGGAGCAACTAGAAGGCTTCATGGAATCAATTGGATCAGATTATGTGTGTAAGCTCAAGAGAGCTTTATATGGGTTGAAGCAAGCCCCAAGAGCTTGGAATTACAGATTGGTTAAGTTCTTGAATGAATGTGGATTTCAAGCATCAAAGGCAGATAGTAGCTTGCTAGTGAAGGCAAGTGAAAATGGATACATTTACATGTGCATTTATGTTGATGATATTATTGTTACAGGAACAGATGCTCAAGGAATCAATGAACTCAAGAAGCAAATAGAGAAGGAGTTTAAGATAAGTGACTTGGGAAACTTATCTTATTTTCTAGGAATGCAGATTGTGTATACTCAACATGGAGTATATGTTTCACAAGAGAGATATTTGAAGAATCTTCTAGTCAAGTTTAACATGGAAGATTGCAAGACCTCAACCACACCATTGGAGGTAAATCATAAATTAAGCAGGTATGGAGGTGAAGAGTTCAATGACATGAAGAAATATCAGAGTTTGGTGGGTAGTCTAATCTATGCTACCTTGACAAGGCCAGATCTATCATATGCAGTAGGTGTGTTGTCACAATTTATGCATTGTCCAAAGAAGACTCATTGGATTGCAGCCCAAAGGGTACTCAGATATATCAAAGGAACCCTAAGTGAAGGTTTGTATTATGGTTTCACTTCTGACACAAGAATCAAAGTGTTTAGTGATGCAGATTGGGCAGGTGACTCAGATGATAGAAGGTCTACTCATGGATATCTCTGTTATGTTGGAGATAAGTTAGTTTCTTGGTGTTCAAAGAAGCAACACACAGTTGCTTTATCATCCACAGAAGCTGAGTATAAGGGAATGGTAGAAGCTGCAAAGGAAGTGATATGGTTGAAGACCTTGATGAGAAGTTTTGAGATTGATCATAGTACTCCAATAATTTTTCGAGACAATATGAGTTCTTTGTATTTAGCAGCTAACCCTGTTTTTCATGCCAGGACTAAGCATATAGAGATTCAGTATCATTTCTTGAGGGAAAAGGTACTAGATAAAGAGATTGAAGTGATGTACACTCCAACAAAAGAACAAGTGGCAGATATGATGACAAAGAGTCTGGATGGACCTAAGTTACAAAGGTTCAAAGACATGGCAAGTATAAAGAAGACAGAGAAAACCTCAATTGATGATTGAGGGGGAGCTGTTGGTGCAGACCAATCACCAATTGAAGGCTTGGAAGATCAAATGATGAAGGAAGAATCAATTCCTAAAGTGTGGAAGAAGATTACATTCAGAGGACAAGAGAAGTGTACACATATGTACATTAGTATAGTCATAGATGACTTAGATCTTTTGTTTAGTAAGAATCATGTACAAAATTATCTATAAATACTTTGAGAAAAGTCGGGGCATGTATGAGAGCATATGTGACAATAGTTAGAAGTCAAGAATGAGGGAGATAGAAGTTATGAGATAGAGGAAAGTGATTTTGAGTTAGCTCTCATCACTCAGTTGTAATTCTTCTGAGTAAAGAAAAATATTTGCGCCCGATGTTTCTGCGTGTTCTCCTTCTGCAGTAGATCAATTGTGAAATGCTTTTGTACAAGTCTAAGTTGAGAGTTGCTTGACCTCTGTGCAAAGTTTTAGCTTCAAATTGTAATCAGGCTGAGTGAATTATGTGTAGGAACATTCATATGTGAAGTGTGTTCACTGGTTCCTAAAACAGGCGCAGATTTCGAAGTCAATGTTTTGGTCATTTCTCCTAGCACAGTTTAAAGTTTTGCATGAGTGAGGGCTTAATCTTTAAGTTGGAAGATAAGCTACTTATGTCTAGAAGCATTTTGTAAAACGGGTTCTATTCAAGGAGAACCAAGTCTTAAAAGTTACAGGTGTAAAGTCGATTGTTCTGAGTAACAGTTTCTGACATAGGTAACTTGAGAAGTTGATTTCTCAAGCTATACTTAATCTTTTGAAGAGATTCAACTTGGAATAGATGCGCAATCTCTAGGAGATACTTCGTACAAAGTTTTATCAAAAACTTTACACGTTTGATAGGTCAATGTGGAGAAATAGTGCAGCAGATTTTTCTGTGTTTCATCTTCTTCACAGATTTGTTAATCTTTTGATAATTAGCAATTGATCCTCTAAATTAGTGGAGTGTTTGACTTATTCTTGGTATAGAGGTGCTCTAATCACAAGAGTAAGTTGTTCTTTTGGAGATTAACATTCTCCATCAAAGGGTATGCTGACGAAGAGGTTTCCTAATCTATCATGGTTATAGTGTTGTTGAAGCATACACAGCTTACCATGGTGAAGGGTCCGTGGATCTTCATCCCTTCGTGTTGTAGTTCCAGCATGGTGTTTGACCCTCGTCTTGTTCTTTTTGTTGATGGATGTTCTTGCTGAAAGCTCGCTGATGGGCATTGTCAAGCACAATCCTCTTCTTTGCCTCTTTTTTTTTTTTTTTTTTTTCGAAACAATGGCATCAAACAAGAAGAAAGATATTAGTATCAATAACATATTTTGCATGTGAAAATTGTGTTGTGTCTCATGTGCCTGGGATTTTTCAATTGTGTCTATGCATGGCCATGTAAGGTGGCCCTATATTGATGCATACTTTGGAAATGCATGACCTGAATGGTGCAAAAGACAAGGTTATGCCAAAGGCACATGGTTGCTGCACGTCGAGGCTTTCGATGTTACTCGCATAGTTGATGTATTCTTTGTTTGGAGGTGTCAATTGGATCTCGAAATGATGTAATCCTCCTAATGGGAACCCATTTCCGAATAGTATTTGGCCCTGTAGAGATCACCTCAGGCCAGTTCTTCTTTGGATGCTGTCCAAACTTTGGTATCCAGTGTGGTTGGCCCCTTGGTTCTATGGATGTTGCTTGTGCTTTTGGCTTCCAAACCCATATCCTGGATGATTGCCTGCTTACTTTTGCAGAAGGGTTGAGTTTACCTTCATTTGTTCTTTGTGTTTTGTTCTTCCCCTTTGCTTTCCTTGGCTTCTTTGTTGAGACCTTTTGCATGGTGGGGAGCATAGGTCTTTGTACGTGTAAGAGCTTCTTGGGTACCCACATCTGTAATCGCCCTTGTTGAGCTGTAGCTAATTTTTTAGGCACCCAAATTTGTACCTGATTGTGGTCGGCCTTCCTTGATAGCTTCGGTACCCAAATTTGCTGGATTCTTTGTACTTGACCCTGTCGTAGGTGCTTGGTCCTTCTGTTGTCATGGTCGATCTGGTTGGGTGGGAGTCTTTGAGGTAACATCGATGGTGGTACTCCTTTCTTTACCCAGATCTGCTTCATGCCCATAACTTCTTTCTTCTTGAATTCTGTCTGTCGAGTTGATATAGCAGATGTCATTTTTGCTTGCCTCCTTGGTTGGGTTACACTTGCATTAGTATGTGAAGGAGAAGGGAGGTGTGCTGGCCTTTGAGCTTTGGCTTTCATGATTGAGTCCTTGTGCGTCAGAGGGTCGGTGACACACACAAAATTTTCTTTATGAAGATTAGTTTCAGGAGAACTCAGAGAATGTGTGACCTTTGGATTTGTGAGCATGTGTAGAGGGACAATCAAGCAAGAAGAAAAGAAGAAGAAAATCAAAGTCCAAAACAATTCATTAAGAAGAGAAGAAGAATATATCTCTGCAGGAAGCCCCGCAGGGGCGCAACACCCATCTCTGCACAGAGCCCCGCAGGGGCACGCACCAGGCTACAACGCTAAACCCCGGGGTCCCAAGTCATGGACTTTTCAAACATCAGAGTAGGACCAAAAGTAAGAAAGGGGTAGAGGCTGAAAAGTTGAAGAGGGTGACTAAGAACAGCACATTCCTAGTCACTGGTGGCGTGCGTGGCAACCCAAGTCAACAGGCAAGACAACTACATCAGGCTCTCGAGTTGTAGAGCTTGAATCAAGAAGGCCATCGAATCTGCATGTTTGTTTAACTGCAGACAATACTGACCAAAGGAAGCGTGCGGAGAAAAGCAAGATCAAGAATCAGGCAACACAGCCCAAGGGACGCGTTCGCGAAGCAAAGTCTGTCAAGGGACGACAGAGACAAAGAGGGGGAGAGTGTTGCAGAGCTAAAGCGCACAGAAAGCAGAGAAAAAAAGACGGGCCCCAAAATTTTTCCGATTTGGACACACAACTTTTGTATCATAACCATTCTTGTATATATTTTCCGTTGTAAATGCACTAGAGGAGTCCTCTAGATGCATCCCCACAAAAGATTAGTGATTTACCCATGTACAATAGTAGGAAATTAGTCTTTTAGAGAATAAAGTGCCGGTCTCTTGTGTGAAAGGACCAAACTTAGGGCACTAGTATATAAGTCAAAAGTGACTCATTGTAAAAAACTTTTTGTCATTGTGAAGAAGGAGCACTTCTGAATTTTCGAATTTGCCTCTTTCTTGCTGATTTTGATCTTCATTTTGCTCATGTATGTGTGTGTGATGCTTGAAATGCAAGTGTAGGACTGTTGTCTACCCCTTCCCCCTTGATTTGAGCTGCTGTAGTGCGTGCGTAAGCTACGAGAAGCAAAAACGCGGGTGTTTGTGACTCCCGTAATTCACTGTTTCTGCCATAACTTGCAGCAGAGTGGTCAGAATTGAGTGAAACCACCACCGTTGGATTTGTCTCGGTGAGAGCTTCGAAACGAGTACCCTATTGTCTATGTTTGGAGTTCTGGGCTGGGAGAAAACCTCAAAAAACCAAAACTGCTGAAAAGAGGCTTGCGGCAACACTTCCAGTATTTCAGTAGGTGTGGGTAGTATTAGTCTTTTCTCATGTTTGAATAGCTAACTCACTTCATTTTCTATCACGTGTGCACATGTCTTCATACACTTGGTAAGTCACTCCTTAGGATTGATAATTAAATGTGTGAAAAGAACTCCACTATATGCACTTGTATGGCAATCGAGGTATAGTCTCATTGGTACAAGTCCTTGAGACATTGCGGCTCAAGTACACACGTTTTTGGCGCCGTTGCCGGGGAGTCACTCCACCAAGGTGCCTTCGTGATAGTTAGAGAGCAAGTGTGATCGAATCGTACTTGTAGAGGTGAATTTGTCCATTGACGAGTAGTATTCCATTTCAACACTTGTCACTTCTCATCCTTGAGGTGTGTGTGATAAGCATTCTCTAATGAAATGGTCTCCTCCACATCTAAAGCATGGTCCTCTCGGCCCTGGTGGTCTAATGGGTGGTCTCATAGGTTGTTGTGCCTTGGGCACTGTATACATCAAAGTTGCAGTTTCCGCTCCATAAGTCTGATCAAATCCTTCATATCCATAATAGGCCGTGTCATAGGTTGGTTCATACTCCATCACGCTGGCTTCATATGGATAGTATTCTCCTGGTGGAGGTTCATACCCTTGGTTGGTTGATTCTACATTGGTCACTATTGAAGCTGGTATTATGGCTCTTTCCAAGTTTTCTTCCGGTTGAGTATACTTCACAGGTACAACTTGTTGAGGTTGTGACAGTTGTGGTCCCAATACTGGTTGTGGTGGTGGATACGATGCTAGCTCATATTGTCTTGGTGCTCCTACCGGATACTGGTTGTATCTAGGCATCTCCCTACCAAGCTCTCTAGGTGGGTATCCATAAGGTCGGTATTGGGGTGGGTGGACATGTCGTGTTTGCCTATTAATGGGACAGTTCTCAGTTGTGTGATTGGTATATTTTTGCTCGATGTGGCAGTATGAAGAAGTCCCTGATTGTTGCTGTCTGTTGTATGGATACGTAGGTTGTGCACCGACTCCTCCTCTGGCACACAAGTGTGTGGGATGTTCTCCTCCACACAAGTTACACCTTCTTAACATATGCACTCTTTGAGCTGGATGTTGGTAAGCTCTCTGCCCTTGTACTCCTAGTTTCTTTGCTAATAGTTCCGCTAGTTCTTCCATATTACTAGAACTGGACGTAACAGTGCTTCTTGAGTCTTCTGATTTAGTGAGGTCGGTAGCACCTTTAAGGTCCTCAGCAAGATTATCTTCCAGATCGATGCACTCTTGAAGACACTCACTCAATGTTTGTAGCCTTTTCACATACACCAGGGTTCTTAGGGTCTCGTTAGAGAGTCCATCTAAAAATAATGAAATCATCTTTTGTTGAGTCGGTCTCTCAGCCACTGGGCATCTATCCACATATTGATTGAATCTTCGGGCAGCAGTCTTCACAGTTTCGCTAGGATTTTGCTTAAAGCTATGGATTAAAGATGCAGAATTGTGTTTAATCCCTCTCTTTGTGAATTCTCCGATGAATTCTTGAAAGAATTGCTCCATGTTTCCAAATTGATTGGGATCTAAAGGTTGGAACCAAGTTAGAGTTGTTCCTGTGAGGGTGAGTCCAAAAGACTCATACTGCACAAAGAAGTCCTCAACTTGCTCCGCTCTTAGAACTTGTTTAAATTCGGCAATATGATCATATGGCTCCCCTAATCCATCATAATGGTTTCTCACGCACTTAGCTACTTGGATTGGTCTCAATCTCCTCATTGGTTCAGGCGGTCTGGACATTACAGGGAAGACTGGGGCAACTGGTCGTAATGGAGGCATTCCTGGCTGTCCTCCCACCGGTGGTCGTGGTCTGACCGGTGGTCGGAAATGGTTCCCCATCCCTGTGTGGGTCTGATTGTGTGCGTGCACTCCTGGAGTTGCAAACTGAACATGAGTACGGTTGGGCACACTTCTTTGACTGGTCTGTCTTGATGTGGTATGTTCCGTCTCTTGTTGATTTCCAAAAGGATTTTGCGAGGTAGTTGCCTGCTCTCTCTGAGGAAATACAGGTGCACCCATATATCTCAGCCGAGCCCTGTCTAGGACACCTACAGGCCAATATCTTCTTTGGTTCTTATCCAGGTAAGTGAGTCTAGTTTCGTCATCTGGGTCTTTCAACTCATAGAATGTCATGGGGCTCTCTCCTATTCCTTGAACAGGTACGTCAGTTTGAAGCAATAAGTCCGCTCCGTGAATCATGTAGACTTCCAATAGGTAGTCATCTTGAGGTATCAAATCTCCTCTCAAGACCCGTGATATTTGTGACCTGCCTCTGGGGGTGGTCACTAACTCTTCAGGGTGTGTTCCTTCAGAGTTATAGGGATCCGTCAACTCTCCTCTTTCATTGATCCTCTCAGGAAATTCGGTTACTATGTAGATGTGACCCATTTTGTCAATGTATGCGCCTCCCTCATATTTGACGGCTGGTCGGGGTATGATGGTGACATTTTGGGCAGTTACCATCCTGGCGACGGATCTGTTTAAGCCATCCAGGTATATTGGAATCTCTTGGGCATTAGTGGACACATACTGTAAGGAGGTACGGTACTCTCCTTCAACAGTAGTCATGAAGCTTCCTGTTGGTGCAGGTCCTTGCATGTCTTCTGAAGCCATAAGTAACTCCTCTTCCGAGTCACTGGAAGTTTCTAAGTAGACTGAGTGATGACTAGCCTGGGCTGTACTTCCTACTGAGGATATGACACTCCTTCTACTACCTAGAACTCTTCCTGACCTCAAGTTCATTCACTCTCTGAAGCCTCTCTTTATGCTTCTTAGATCCCCTTGGGACAGCTCTACCAATGATTCAGTTTGTTTGCCAAAAGGAAGGGTTCACTTCTGGGCGATACCACCCTTGGCGATACTGCTCTCAGCGATACGATACCAGAGCTCCAAACGATACGATACCTGACACCCAGACGATGTCGTGATACCAGGTTTTAGTGCCAGACAATACGATACCAGATATAGTGTCGCGATACTCCACGGGGAAATACCACGATACGATACCGGCAAAGTAGACGTTACGATACCAGAGCTTCAAGGCGATACGATCTCAATATGGTGTCGCGATACGACCCTTGACAGGAGACGAAACGATACCACCGCAGTAAGTGCGATCGCGATACCAACCTTGGCGATACAATACCGCTATGGTGTCGCGATACGACCCTTGACAGGAGACGATACGATACCACCGCAGTAAGTGCGATCGCGATACCAACCTTGGCGATACGATACCGCTATGGTGTCGCGATACCAAGATAAGCAACCGACGATACGACACTTGGGAGGGCACGATCGCGATACTGAAGTAGTGTCGCGATACCAAAATAGTGTCGCGATACCACTGTATCAGGCGATACGATACCACTCGGTAAAGTGAGGTCGCGATACTAGAAACTTAGGCGATACGACACCACAACGGTGTCGCGATACCAAGTATTAGTATCGGACGATACGATACCAGAGATCGAGTGCGATCGCGATACCGACTCAGTGTCGCGATACCGAAATGGTGTCGCGATACCAAAGTAGGTATCCAGCGATACGACACTTCAGGCGAGTGTCGCGATACAAGGGAATTTTGGTATCGCGATACCAAAACTCAACCGATCGCGATACTCAAGCCTAAAAGCAAGATTTTCCAAAAATTTTTTTACCCCCTTGCTCTCCTCACTCTCCTCTTCCTTCCTAAACCTCTGTATCACACAAAAAGATAACACTGCTATCAGTTTTTCCCCCCCGCGATACTGCGCAGATTTGTAATCACTTGTTTGATCATTTTTAAAATGTTTTTGACAGAAAAGTTGAGAGAATGTTTACCTTGGTACTGTCCTGATTGCAATGGGAGCTCAAAGCCTAGCTGTAAAAGCCTGAAAGCCACGATACCAAACTCACGATACTGGTCGCTGCTCGCAAACGATACCAGAACACTGTGAAGTGTCAAATGAGCCAAATTTTTGGTTTTTATACTTTTTTTTTTGACTGAACTTAAAATTTTTGGGATTTTTGGTGATTTTCTGAGAATTTTTGCCTACTCCTACTTCTCTTCTCCTCACTTTTCCTCTCCTTCTAACCTAACCCTAACTCTTCCTTCTCTTCCCTCCTCCTACACTTAAACCTAAAACTTATCACACACACCTCAAGGATGAGAAGTGACAAGTGCTGAAATGGAATACTACTCGTCAATGGACAAATTCACCTCTACAAGTACGATTCGATCACACTTGCTCTCTAACTATCACGAAGGCACCTTGGTGGAGTGACTCCCCGGCAACGGCGCCAAAAACGTGTGTACTTGAGCCGCAATGACTCAAGGACTTGTACCAATGAGACTATACCTCGATTGCCATACAAGTGCATATAGTGGAGTTCTTTTCACACATTTAATTATCAATCCTAAGGAGTGACTTACCAAGTGTATGAAGACATGTGCACACGTGATAGAAAATGAAGTGAGTTAGCTATTCAAGCATGAGAAAAGACTAATACTACCCACACCTACTGAAATACTGGAAGTGTTGCCGCAAGCCTCTTTTCAGCAGTTTTGGTTTTTTGAGGTTTTCTCCCAGCCCAGAACTCCGAACATAGGCAATAGGGTACTCGTTTCGAAGCTCTCGCCGAGACGAATCCAACGGTGGTGGTTTCACTCAATTCTGACCACTCTGCTGCAAGTTATGGCAGAAACAGTGAATTACGGGAGTCACAAACACCCGCGTTTTTGCTTCTCGTAGCTTACGCACGCACTACAGCAGCTCAAATCAAGGGGGAAGGGGTAGACAACAGTTCTACACTTGCATTTCAAACATCACACACACATACATGAGCAAAATGAAGATCAAAATCAGCAAGAAAGAGGCAAACTCGAAAATTCAGAAGTGCTCCTTCTTCACAATGACAAGAAGTTTTTTACAATGAGTCACTTTTGACTTATATACTAGTGCCCTAAGTTTGGTCCTTTCACACAAGAGACCGGCACTTTATTCTCTAAAAGACTAATTTCCTACTATTGTACATGGGTAAATCACTAATCTTTTGTGGGGATGCATCTAGAGGACTCCTCTAGTGCATTTACAACGGAAAATATATACAAGAATGGTTATGATACAAAAGTTGTGTGTCCAAATCGGAAAATTTTTGGGGCCCGTCTTTTTTTCTCTGCTTTCTGTGCGCTTTAGCTCTGCAACACTCTCCCCCTCTTTGTCTCTGTCGTCCCTTGACAGACTTTGCTTCGCGAACGCGTCCCTTGGGCTGTGTTGCCTGATTCTTGATCTTGCTTTTCTCCGCACGCTTCCTTTGGTCAGTATTGTCTGCAGTTAAACAGACATGCAGATTCGATGGCCTTCTTGATTCAAGCTCTACAACTCGAGAGCCTGATGTAGTTGTCTTGCCTGTTGACTTGGGTTGCCACGCACGCCACCAGTGACTAGGAATGTGCTGTTCTTAGTCACCCTCTTCAACTTTTCAGCCTCTACCCCTTTCTTACTTTTGGTCCTACTCTGATGTTTGAAAAGTCCATGACTTGGGACCCCGGGGTTTAGCGTTGTAGCCTGGTGCGTGCCCCTGCGGGGCTCTGTGCAGAGATGGGTGTTGCGCCCCTGCGGGGCTTCCTGCAGAGATATATTCTTCTTCTCTTCTTAATGAATTGTTTTGGACTTTGATTTTCTTCTTCTTTTCTTCTTGCTTGATTGTCCCTCTACACGTCCCTCCTCCTGAACTCTGTCGTCCTCGACAGGCTTTCTGAGGCGACGCGTGTATGTTTGAATGGCGGTTTGCTCTCGTTGGTTCAGCAGATTTGCATGACATACCATGAATTCCTTCCATTGCTTTGACTTCACTCCGTCTTCTGGCGCCTGTCTGTGATCAGCAAAGAAGCTAGTTTCATAGGCCACCAGCGTTGCATTTAAATTGGAAGTCATCTTTACAAAAATCTCCGAATCGATTTCAAAGAAGCCGGTAAAGAATGCTTCTTCGAAGGTCTGCATATAAGTCGATGGCAAAAACATAAGGCGGGAATAGTATGCCATAATGGTGAGTCGGCTCGGAATGGTTGATAGATCAAAAATGAGGGCTTCCGACCCTTGTGTAATGCCAATGAAATTCAAAAATGTGTACTTCGCATGCTGGAAGACCTTCAACACTGTAATGAGCATGCTAAATATTTTATTTGTCATCTTGACTGCTAAGTCCGGCACTGTAGCATATTTGGCAATCCAGAATTCCATTGTCTTCACCATATATTCTTCGGTAGATAGATAATTATGTGGCGGACTAGGTAGTAATGGGTAATTTAGCCACTGATTATTGATAGAGCCTTGACGCTGTGCTTCCCAAAATTGCGTCCAAGATCGTCTGCGGGGTACAGGACAAAATGATGGGTTTACCTGAAGCGCATATGGTGATGCTTCCCACTGTACCCGCAAAGTCGGATTCTTCTCCAAAATTTTTCTTCGCCATATGGGATCCGCCTTCTCAAATTCCTCTTGAGTATACTGGAAAGTGTCATGCTGGAATTGAAGGTTGTGGTCCGGATCTTTATTCGTGGTAGTCTTTATATACATGCGTGTCTGTTCTTTAAGTAGACCATATGGTACATTGAAGGGCTTCAAAATTTGATCTAGCTGTTTATTGTCTATTCGAGCTTCTTTCATTATTTGTATTATTTGATCTTCAAAATCAGCCGTGAGCTGGGACACCAGTAGTGCCCTTTCAGGTCTGCTCAATTCTGCAATGTCTCGTGTGTTAGGTTCTAGTGGAACCTCCTTTTCCGCCCTTAGTGGTGAATGATACAAGGGGGGAGAGAGAGGACGTACCTCTTCCTCCACGGTAGCCGTTGTTTCCGGAGGAACTACTGGTGTCCCCTGTTTCTCTGTTAGCTCAATCTGCTCCTGCAGCCGTTTAATGATGTCATCTTTATTCCTGAGCTCCTCTTCAGCCTTTGTAAGTTTTTCTTGATGTTTGATTAATTCTTGTGCCACGATATGCATGTGATCTGTGTCTTCTTTACACTGTCGGAAATAATCTTTCTCGGCTTTTTTCCATTTCTTTCGTAGAGCTGCAGTATCATTCATATATTTTTGTTCCCATTCTGCAATGGTCTCTTGCTCCTGTTTGAGTTGATCTGCCATCCTTGTTAACTTTTCTTCCATGTCTTTTATATCCTTATTTGATTTGTCATTGTCTGTCGGTGGTTGATCGCTGAGGAGAGTTGTCATGAGCTCCTTGTTCCTGTCCCTTAGTTGGTCTGCTTCTTCCATGCTCACTTTTAGCAGTGATTCGAGCACTTTGCTACGAGTCTGTATTCTTGTTTTCTCTTTTTCAGTTACCTCCAGTTTCTTTGTGAGCTCCAACACTTGCTCTTTTAGTCGGTCATTCTCCTTTTCTAATGTTTTGCATTGTGTTTTGGTTGTTTTTATCTCTTCCTGTTTCTTCAACACCTGAGCTTCTACTTTAGATAATTTATTTGCCAGATTGGTACTTTCCTTCTGAAGCTCCTGCTTATCGAGCATGGCTTGGTCGTAATCTTCATCAGCATCAAGCATCAACTGTTGAGTGTCTAGTGCAGTGCGAATCATATCCTGCACCACAGGCTTGAGCTGAGCTATATCCACATTGAGCCATGTTTTTGGTATGTCTGGGGTTTCTCCTGTTTGTACATCTTGTCCCTGTGCTACGTGGATCAGTTCTTTGTGTGGTTGTCGGACCTGTAGTTGTACATTCATTTCTGCTTCATCTTGGACCACTTTACGAACCTTCGTGGCACTCCCTTGAAATGTTACATCCAGAGGGGACGGTTCTGCCACAACCCTTAGTGGGGTGAAGGGTTCTTCGTCTTCTTTTTCGTCTTCTTGAGGCTTATCCTCTGATATCATTGTATGCACCTCATTATCAGTTTTGTACTCCTTTGTGTGGGTGATGGAGGCATCTTTTTGTTGAATGGGTTGTTGCCCTTCTTCTTTTGCCTTCTCTGTGGTTGTAACCTGGTCTGCCAGCGATGATTGACCTTCTTTTTTGTTGTCAGCTTGGGCTTCATCATAATTGACTTCATTTAATTCGGCCCACTGGCCATCATCTTTCGATTCACTTTTAATATCTACATCCAATAATGATGTAGTTTGCTTGTCTTGGGCGTCGGATCCTGAACTTGAATTGTCTAGCCCAATCTCCCGATATCTGTGTACCTTAGTGAGTTTTCTTTTTGGTTTTTGAATTGTTGCAGCCTGTTGATAGTGATGACCCTGCACTGGTAGGTTGATTTGTCCTTCCGTATATTTGTGAGTCTCCTCCAGTGCTTTAGTTAATTCTTCTTCCGTAATCTTTCTGGGTCCTTGAGTGGTGGTGGTAGGCAGCACATGTACTCTCTTTGGTTGTGGTGCTTCTTCCTCTTTTTGCAGAACTTCTCTAGGCCGTTTTGTACCTCTCATGGTGCCTCTCATCCGAGGTTGCGAACTTGTTTCTGTTTCTTCTGCTTGCTTGCTCCCTTTCTTTTGTTTAGGTACAGTAGCATTCTTGACATATTGAGCCAACTCCATTGAAGATGGCATCTCCTTCAAATACTCGCGCATGCCCAATGCATGGTTAATCATGATCGTGAGGGCAGTGGTTCCATTGAGGAACTTCTTATTTTCCCATTTCTTCTTTGCCTCGAACAATCTTTCTTGCACATATGGCGTGAGATTTACCTGATTTCCAATTTGTTTTATGGCATGAGACAATAATTGAACAATAATTTTTTGAGGGGCCGTGTATCTGTTCATACTCGGGAAGCAGAAGTGTTGATGAATCAACCTGACTTCTTCTTCGATATCCACTCTATTGATGTCGACAAAAGTTCTAGTGTTTGCTCCACGAATTTCTTCTTTGACCGTGTTGATACCATCTTTTTCCCATTCAAATGCTTCTTTGATCAAGTCGTGGGAGAACTGAATGACTACCCATTCTCCATTTTTATCCATCACATTGGCTTCTGGCACCAATGGATCATGTAGTGCCGGTCTCAAAGTGTTCATGACTTGCGTGCAGCGTTGGAAATCCGGCTTGTAAATAGGTAGCTCAAAATACTTGTGAATTCCTGCTTTCTTCATGACATCGATGGTAGATGGCATTCCATGTAAAATCTTGAAGTCCTGGGACATGATCGGAAAGTGGTGATCCGTGTCCATGATCTTTATGTTGGCCAAGAAAAGATACTCTTCCACTGGCTGCTCATCTCTGAACCAGTGGCCTTTTGCTTTCGAAAGACACTGGGGAGGAAATTCTTGGACTTCCTCTTGGATTGTAGCTTTAGAATCTTCAGAAGCCATCTGCACTTAATAGAGAGTATGAATTAGTATCCATTTTTTTTTTTTTTTCAGAAATCCTCCGCCATGTGTTGCCTGATAATTTGATATTGCTCCGAGTGCATGGTGCCGTCCCTTTCCCGTGGGTGTGAGAAGGGTAATACCTGAATTTTTCATGTATTTTTATATTTTTTGCTGAAAAGAAAACATAAAAGTCAGTCCAAAGCCGAAGCGTAGTTTATGTACATAGTATGTCCATTCCTATCAGTTTAAAGCTAAGAGCTAGTCTCACTTGGAGATCGTGCACCACTAGTTTGGTAATGTACATCCTGTGCCGAATGCATGGCCTTGTAATGTGGCCCTATCATGCATACTTTGGGTGCATCAGACACAACATGAGTGCAATTGGGTGCTTTTTCTCCTCGATCCTTTGCTCCTTGTGGTGGCTTTGGTTTCCAGATCCATTTTGAGAACACTGAGAGAGGTAGCTGGGTTTTCTCGATTCGAATAGCTGCTCGTGTTCCATTTGCCTTATCCACAGCCCGATTGAATTTGACATTTCTTTGCGATCTTCTCTGATGATTTGTTTGTGTTGTTGACTTTCGCCGTGTCTGCTGTGGTGTTTCCTCTTTTGTCCTTTCCTTCGGTTTAGCTGCTTGTATGACCTTTTTGGGAATCCATATCTGACGTCGATATCTTTGAGCTTCAAGCAGTGGCTTGGCAATCCATACTTGTACTGGTTCTGTTCGTTTGTAATTTTTTGTAGCAAGTTTGTTGATGTCCGTTTCCTTCTTCAAAGCGCTTGTGGACATTTCTGGACTCTGTACTTGGTCTTTTCGTACCCACGTATATTTGGGTGGTTGTCTGCTCGAGTATCTGCTCGTGGGTTTCCAATAGTGCGATCCTTGGATGCTTTGAGCCTGTTTAGGAGAGAGTGTCTCCTCGATAGTTGGTTGATTCTCCTTCGCATCGGGTAGCTTCGACACTATAGGTGATGTCGCAATGATTAAAGTCTCAGTTTCTATGTACTTGCTTTCGGGGTGTTGAGCACAGTTGCTACTATCTTCCATCGCTTCTTGAACTTCCTTTGATTTTGGTGCGGACATGATTTGATTACATGGTTTTTCTTCAAGCACGCTGAAAATCTCCTTATGCCCTATCGTGGCCGAAATATATCCTTGAGCCAGATGGATACATGCTTCTATTTCAATGATCCAGTCTTGTCCTAGAATGAAGTCTTCTATTAGATCGTCGTCCTCACATACTAGGACTCTTTGTTCCATGGAGGAATTTCCTACGTGGATGGATACATTCGTTGTACCAATGCAGTCTAGGGTGTGACCTCCGACTCCTATTAATTGGGCTTTTGTGGGATTCAATTCCAATTGCAATTCATTCGCTATCCTCCTTCGCATGCAGCTAAGGCCTGCTCCTGAGTCTATCAATGCGTCTATCAATGTATATTCTATCTTGCCAATCCCTAGGTTTAGGTAAGGTTGTGTTCTTTGTTGTCCGGAGTTCTCAGTGGCTCTAAAATTAGCCATTGGGATGAGTTCTTCTCCTACTCGATATCTCTCGTCTCTTTCTCTCATCCACTCTTTCCGTTTTCTGATGCGTTCTAGGGCTTCTTCTCGAATTCGTTCTTCTTCCTTTTTTCTTTTCTGAGCTCCTAATAGCCGCGCTAGCATTTGATCAGTCAAAGGCTCCACGAATCGTTTCACTCGGCATCCACTGATGTAGTTGGGAAGAATGTCTCCGTCTAGAGTAGCGAGATTGACTGCACCACTGGTGGAGATTCGATTTATAATCAGGGGTCCATGTCCGCGTTTCTGTAGTTTCTTTGCATGCTGTTTTAGAGTGTATACCAGGACTAAGTCGCCTTCTTTTAGGCCCTTGTCTTTTATGTGCGAATCGTAATATGCCTTTTGTCTCCGTTTAGCGGCATAAATGCCTGCTATCGCTTGCAATCTAGTCTCGTGCAGCTTTTCAATTTGATCTAATTGCTGAGATAATTCATGACCGTTCCACTCATATTGCTGGGCTACTTTTAATGTAGGTACTAAGAAGTCAATTGGCAAAACTGCATTTTGCCCATACACTAGGTTGAAAGGTGTAGTTCCAATGGCCGTTTTATATGCCACTCGGAAGGCCCAAATTGCGTGATGCAATTGTTTGTCCCAATCTGACCTTCCATTATTGACAATCTTTGTCAATATAGTACATAGTACCTTGTTGGAACTTTCAGCTTGTCCGTTAGCTTGAGGATGGTATGGGGCTGATTTTTTATGAATCACCAAAAAGTCATTCATTAGCGATTCAATGACTTCGTTTAGGAAGTGGGTTCCTCGATCACTCACTATCTCGATTGGTAGTCCAAAGCGTGTGAAAATGTGCTCAAAAAGAAATTTAGCTGTGGTTTGAGCGTCATTTTTTCGAGTGGCTTTTGCTTCTACCCACTTTGTTAAGTAGTCGGTGGCTACTATGATGTACTCCGCGTGTGATCCTTTCGCAGGTGGATTGATAGGTCCTATGAAGTCAATTCCCCACTTGGTAAATGCTCTCGCACAAACCATTGGTCTTAAAGGCATGTCGTCTCTCCGAATGGGATATTTCGCTCTCTGGCATGTTTCACAGCTTCTCACATATGTCTCTGCATCCATATGTAGAGTTGGCCACCACAAGCCTGCAAAGAGAATCATCTTGACCGTTCTGTCTGCTGAAAAATGTCCTCCCGCAGCTCCTGCGTGTGCCATTTCTAATATGGGAAGATATTCTCCTTCATGCACGCACAATCTGAGTTGATTGTCTCTTCCTCTTCTAAACAATTGCCTTCCCATTATCACATAATCCTTGCTTATTTCCTCTAAGGATCGCTTTCTTGCTAGACTAGCTCCTATTTCGTGCTCTTTCGTTTTGAGGAATTGCACTAATGATTTACTCCAATTAGGCGCTATGGTAGAAAAAGGTAAGGACACGTGATCCTCTGGG
This sequence comes from Ceratopteris richardii, assembly GCA_020310875.1. Classification (NCBI taxonomy): domain Eukaryota; kingdom Viridiplantae; phylum Streptophyta; class Polypodiopsida; order Polypodiales; family Pteridaceae; genus Ceratopteris; species Ceratopteris richardii. The sequence continues at coordinate 79,071,036 of CM035442.1, forward strand.
CTAGTTTCTTTGCACTCCACACAATTACTTACATGATCGTGAACGTCTTTGGACATATCGGGCCAATATACGCCTAATCTTTTTAATTCTCGTATTGTTCCGTGCATCCCTTGATGGGTTTTCCACTTGTTTACATGTGCTTGGTTGATCAGTTGTTTCTGTTCGTCCTCCTCGACACATCTCGATAAGATTCCGTTAGGTTCCTTATAATACATGCTTCCAGCAACAATGTGTAAATTCCTTGATTGAAGAATTTCTTTTTTGCTATCTCTATTCATTGGGTGTTGGGGGCCATGCGTGAGTATGGGAATTAATCGTTCCGCCCACTTAGGACATACTTCAAGATTGAACAAATATGTATCTGGTAAATCATCCGGTACTCCGCTAGGTGGTTCTCCATGCGTTAGCCTTGAAAGGTGATCCGCTCTTACATGTGTGTTTCCTTTTTTGACTATTACCTCAAAGTCGAACTCCATTAATAACAAGAACCATCGTACCAATCTTCCCGTGTTGCAAGGTTTATTGACTAAATATAACAAAGCTTGATGGTCTATGAAGAACTTGAATTTGTTGGCTAAGAGGTAGTGTCGAAACTTCTTCACTGCATAAACCATTCCTAAGCCCTCTCTTTCAGTAGTCGTGTAATTTCTTTCTGCTTGGTTTAATTGTCTACTCGCATAAGCGATTGGATGGTCAAGCTTCCCTTCATCAGCCGGTTGAGCTAGGATACATCCAATGGCATAGTTCGAAGCATCAACATGAATATGAAAAGGCTTGCTCCAGTTGGGTGATTTTAGAATTGGGGCTGTACTCAGCCTCTTTTTAAGCTCGTTGAAGGCCTTCTCACACTCGTCTGTCCAAATGAACTGAGTCAATAGACCATATAAGGGCTTAGCTATTATGGCATACATGTGAATAAACCTACGGTAATATCCACAGTGTCCCATAAAGGCTTGCACTTCCTTCGCATTCTTGGGTCTGGGTAGCTCTAGGATAACTTTAATCTTTTCTTCGTCCGTGGATATTCCATTCTTTGAAACAATGTGTCCTAGGATTTTTCCTTGTCGCACCATGAAGACACATTTCTCAGGGTTCAAACAAACTCTATACTGCCTACATTTATTGAATATTTTTCTCAGTTCCGGTATATGGTCTGGTCGTTGATTTGAGTATGTACACAGATCATCTACGTATACTTCCATACTTTTTCTCAGAAATTCTTTGAATACATGACACATCAGTCGTTGGAAGGTGGCTGGCGCATTAGTGAGCCCGAAAGGCATCACTCTAAATGCATAGATTCCCCATTCAGTCGCGAATGCGGTTTTATGCTGGTCCTCAGTTGCAATAGCTACTTGGTTGTAACCCGAGAATCCATCCAAGAAGCTATAGACTTCCTTGCCGGCAACTCTTTCCAAAAGATGGTCTGTGATGGGTAATGGGAAACTATCACGTATAGTTGCTGCATTTACTTTTTTCAAGTTGATACACACCCTTAATTTTCCGTTTTTCTTGGGCACTACTACTAGTGGCGATACCCATTCTGTGTGTTCAATCTCATAAATGAATCCTGCTGCTAGTAATTTATCAATTTCTTCCTTTATTTTCGCTGCATAAACTTCATTATACGTATAAGGGCGCTGTTTAGAAGGTTTTGCATTTGATGTCATAGGAATTCGATGAGCGCATATGCTGGGTTCTACACCCTTGAGGTCTTTGTACGTCCAAGCAAACACGTCTCGATACTCTCGGATGAGTCGTATGAGATCCTCTTCTTCTTCTTCCGATACATCTTTTCCAATATACGTGCACCTCTCTTCTCCGTCTTCTATCGTTACAACAACTTTCTTGGTTTGTTCCTTGTTGTCATAGGCTTCTCCATCCCGTGCTTCTCGTTTAGGCATTTGAATAGCTACTTTCCTTTCCTCTACTTCGTATTTTTTAAAATGTTCTGGAACTTCGAAATGGTCTGGTTCCGGTTCCACTTTACTCGTGTCCTCTCTAGGGATGGTTTCGATTGCTAAGACTTTTGTTGGTCTTTCTTTTGATTCCTTTTGCATGGTTTCTAAATATTGTTCCTCAGAGTCAAACTCTGGTTCCATTTCTATGCTTTCGTATTCTTCTTTCCACTCTTCCTCTACAATTTCTCCTGCTTCTACTTCTTGGAGGGCAACCATGTAGAGGTTCACATCATATCCGTCCTCGTCTATACAGTCGTTCATCGTCAATACTTCCTCATTCACACAAACGTCTAGTGTGGCTAGGATTTCCATCCAGCCCTGTGGTTCAAAGAGTTCATCTGAAAAAATTTGAGGCATATAATCGGGGTCTTCTATCGATCGATAATTAGGGTGCCCTATTGGCCACAATTGTTTTTTACACTCCTCCTTCTTTGCTTCTTTGCACATCCACAACTGGGCATCCTCATGCATCCAAGATTGGTCACTTGATCCAGCACTGTGAATGGATAGGTCATCTTCTTCTTTGTGGACTGGATTCCATTGTAATGGAGGGACATCCCGATAAGCGAACGTGTGCAAGTTTATCTTGGTAGTGTTCCCTTGATGTTGGAGATATAATGAATCTCTGCCCCAATCTTGTACTACTCGCATCTGTCGCATGAATGGTCGTCCTAATATCATTTCATAATTGTTTGCTTTTTCGAACTTGCATATGGCCAGTGTGTGTTCAAATTCCACTCCACACGTGGTTAACTTAATTCCTTCCAATATTCCTAGGGGTCTCTCCACATGACCGTCTGCTAATTGGAGCTTCATACGAGTGGGTCGTAAGGCTGGTTCTCCCCACTTTTCCCAAATTTCCTTAGTTGCGATTCCTACTCCCGCTCCTGTGTCTAGGATGGCTTTGGTCATGTACCCATTGTAGGTGACAGGTAAGCACGTATTACCTTCATCTCCTTCACTGAACTCTCCTACTTTGTCGACTGGAACCTGTATTGTGGACTTATTTTCCAGTTCCTTTTCTTTTGATCCTTCATTCTTTGGCCGTGGTTTCAATTGATCTGCCATTTGCTTCCACAACTGGGGTTTAAGTCTAAGCAAATCTTCCACCGTTAATTGGCATTGAACTTTTGTTCTCTTTAACTCTGTTAAGTTATGAGAACTCTCCTTTCCTCCTCCTGTTCCTTTTCCATGCACCGTGGGTGCTCGTATTACCACTGACTCTCCTTCGTACTCCCCCATATAGTTAGGCAATGTTGAAATACTTATGGTCTCCTCTCTACCTCTATCAAGTCTTGAAATCTCCTCATAGGCCTCCTCGAGGTTAGGATGGGGTTGACAGTCTTCCACATCTATTTCATCAAATGGTGGCGGATCGACACCATTCTTCTTCCATTGTTCTTCTCTGATTCTATCCCACAAGTCCTTGGGCCATTCTGCTTCTAAGTCTGGTATGGCTGATGCAGGGCTATCTTGTGTTGCCTCTGGTTCACCTTGGGGATCTTCTTCCCTAAGTTCTTTCTCCTTTGGATTGATGCATTCGTCATAAGGTTCCTGTGCAATTCTTGCCTCTGGTAGGGTTGGGACAGTCTTTTCTAGGGTTGTTTGTGCTACCTCTATGAGTTTTCTGCATAGGGCTAGTCTTTCCTTTTCTAATTCCCCTCTAGGGTAGATTTTTTCGTGTTGCTCTATGTTCGGTCCCCTTTTGATTCTAGCTTGGTATGCTTTTAGCCACATGTCCAAGTCGTCTGGCTTTGGGTCAGCTAGAATTGATCCGGGCTTATCCCTATCTGATCTAGGTTCGATTATCTCGGGAGTCTCCTTAGACTTCCCTTGTTCTTTGTGTTTACTTGATTTTTCAATTTGCTTTTTACTGTTTGTACTCTTGTTCCTTGCCCATTTATCCTTGAGTTTCTCTCGTCGTTCTTTCCATTTCTGAGCTTTTGTGTTGCGGGAATTTTCACATGGATCCTCGGAATCCTCGACTACCTGAATGTTAGATTCTACTGTTTTATTGTTCTCTGGTTTTTCTTCCGGTTGTTTTTCCTTTTGTTGTTTTGCTTGAGCTCTAGTAATAGCTTTTAGTGGTACAGTGTACTCCTTCTCACTTCCAGATCCTTCTAAGACCTCAATTACATTAATTGGTGCAGGACCTTGAGTTTTTGTAGGGTTCTTAGGGCAATCTCTAAAAAGATGTTCTTTCCCACAATCACTCCAATATCCTTCCCAAATCCTGGGTGGTGGAGGGTTGTAAGGTCGAGGGCATTCTCTAATGAAATGGTCTCCTCCACATCTAAAGCATGGTCCTCTCGGCCCTGGTGGTCTAATGGGTGGTCTCATAGGTTGTTGTGCCTTGGGCACTGTATACATCAAAGTTGCAGTTTCCGCTCCATAAGTCTGATCAAATCCTTCATATCCATAATAGGCCGCGTCATAGGTTGGTTCATACTCCATCACGCTGGCTTCATATGGATAGTATTCTCCTGGTGGAGGTTCATACCCTTGGTTGGTTGATTCTACATTGGTCACTATTGAAGCTGGTATTATGGCTCTTTCCAAGTTTTCTTCCGGTTGAGTATACTTCACAGGTACAACTTGTTGAGGTTGTGACAGTTGTGGTCCCAATACTGGTTGTGGTGGTGGATACGATCCTAGCTCATATTGTCTTGGTGCTCCTACCGGATACTGGTTGTATCTAGGCATCTCCCTACCAAGCTCTCTAGGTGGGTATCCATAAGGTCGGTATTGGGGTGGGTGGACATGTCGTGTTTGCCTATTAATGGGACAGTTCTCAGTTGTGTGATTGGTATATTTTTGCTCGATGTGGCAGTATGAAGAAGTCCCTGATTGTTGTTGTCTGTTGTATGGATACGTAGGTTGTGCACCGACTCCTCCTCTGGCACACAAGTGTGTGGGATGTTCTCCTCCACACAAGTTACACCTTCTTAACATAGGCACTCTTTGAGCTGGATGTTGGTAAGCTCTCTGCCCTTGTACTCCTAGTTTCTTTGCTAATAGTTCCGCTAGTTCTTCCATATTACTAGAACTGGACGTAACAGTGCTTCTTGAGTCTTCTGATTTAGTGAGGTCGGTAGCACCTTTAAGGTCCTCAGCAAGATTATCTTCCAGATCGATGCACTCTTGAAGACACTCACTCAATGTTTATAGCCTTTTCACATACACCAGGGTTCTTAGGGTCCCGTTAGAGAGTCCATCTAAAAATAATGAAATCATCTTTTGTTGAGTCGGTCTCTCAGCCACTGGGCATCTATCCACATATTGATTGAATCTTCGGGCAGCAGTCTTCACAGTTTCGCTAGGATTTTGCTTAAAGCTATGGATTAAAGATGCAGAATTGTGTTTAATCCCTCTCTTTGTGAATTCTCCGATGAATTCTTGAAAGAATTGCTCCATGTTTCCAAATTGATTGGGATCTAAAGGTTGGAACCAAGTTAGAGTTGTTCCTGTGAGGGTGAGTCCAAAAGACTCATACTGCACAAAGAAGTCCTCAACTTGTTCCGCTCTTAGAACTTGTTTAAATTCGGCAATATGATCATATGGCTCCCCTAATCCATCATAATGGTTTCTCACGCACTTAGCTACTTGGATTGGTCTCAATCTCCTCATTGGTTCAGGCGGTCTGGGCATTACAGGGAAGACTGGGGCAACTGGTCGTAATGGAGGCATTCCTGGCTGTCCTCCCACCGGTGGTCGTGGTCTGACCGGTGGTCGGAAATGGTTCCCCATCCCTGTGTGGGTCTGATTGTGTGCGTGCACTCCTGGAGTTGCAAACTGAACATGAGTACGGTTGGGCACACTTCTTTGACTGGTCTGTCCTGATGTGGTATGTTCCGTCTCTTGTTGATTTCCAAAAGGATTTTGCGAGGTAGTTACCTGCTCTCTCTGAGGAAATACAGGTGCACCCATATATCTCAGCCGAGCCCTGTCTAGGACACCTACAGGCCAATATCTTCTTTGGTTCTTATCCAGGTAAGTGAGTCTAGTTTCGTCATCTGGGTCTTTCAACTCATAGAATGTCATGGGGCTCTCTCCTATTCCTTGAACAGGTACGTCAGTTTGAAGCAATAAGTCCGCTCCGTGAATCATGTAGACTTCCAATAGGTAGTCATCTTGAGGTATCAAATCTCCTCTCAAGACCCGTGATATTTGTGACCTGCCTCTGGGGGTGGTCACTAACTCTTCAGGGTGTGTTCCTTCAGAGTTATAGGGATCCGTCAACTCTCCTCTTTCATTGATCCTCTCAGGAAATTCGGTTACTATGTAGATGTGACCCATTTTGTCAATGTATGCGCCTCCCTCATATTTGACGGCTGGTCGGGGTATGATGGTGACATTTTGGGCAGTTACCATCCTGGCGACGGATCTGTTTAAGCCATCCAGGTATATTGGAATCTCTTGGGCATTAGTGGACACATACTGTAAGGAGGTACGGTACTCTCCTTCAACAGTAGTCATGAAGCTTCCTGTTGGTGCAGGTCCTTGCATGTCTTCTGAAGCCATAAGTAACTCCTCTTCCGAGTCACTGGAAGTTTCTAAGTAGACTGAGTGATGACTAGCCTGGGCTGTACTTCCTACTGAGGATATGACACTCCTTCTACTACCTAGAACTCTTCCTGACCTCAAGTTCATTCACTCTCTGAAGCCTCTCTTTATGCTTCTTAGATCCCCTTGGGACAGCTCTACCAATGATTCAGTTTGTTTGCCAAAAGGAAGGGTTCACTTCTGGGCGATACCACCCTTGGCGATACTGCTCTCAGCGATACGATACCAGAGCTCCAAACGATACGATACCTGACACCCAGACGATGTCGTGATACCAGGTTTTAGTGCCAGACAATACGATACCAGATATAGTGTCGCGATACTCCACGGGGAAATACCACGATACGATACCGGCAAAGTAGACGTTACGATACCAGAGCTTCAAGGCGATACGATCTCAATATGGTGTCGCGATACGACCCTTGACAGGAGACGATACGATACCACCGCAGTAAGTGCGATCGCGATACCAACCTTGGCGATACAATACCGCTATGGTGTCGCGATACGACCCTTGACAGGAGACGATACGATACCACCGCAGTAAGTGCGATCGCGATACCAACCTTGGCGATACGATACCGCTATGGTGTCGCGATACCAAGATAAGCAACCGACGATACGACACTTGGGAGGGCACGATCGCGATACTGAAGCAGTGTCGCGATACCAAAATAGTGTCGCGATACCACTGTATCAGGCGATACGATACCACTCGGTAAAGTGAGGTCGCGATACTAGAAACTTAGGCGATACGACACCACAACGGTGTCGCGATACCAAGTATTAGTATCGGACGATACGATACCAGAGATCGAGTGCGATCGCGATACCGACTCAGTGTCGCGATACCGAAATGGTGTCGCGATACCAAAGTAGGTATCCAGCGATACGACACTTCAGGCGAGTGTCGCGATACAAGGGAATTTTGGTATCGCGATACCAAAACTCAACCGATCGCGATACTCAAGCCTAAAAGCAAGATTTTCCAAAAATTCTTTTACCCCCTTGCTCTCCTCACTCTCCTCTTCCTTCCTAAACCTCTGTATCACACAAAAAGAGAACACTGCTATCAGTTTTTCCCCCCCGCGATACTGTGCAGATTTGTAATCACTTGTTTGATCATTTTTAAAATGTTTTTGACAGAAAAGTTGAGAGAATGTTTACCTTGGTACTGTCCTGATTGCAATGGGAGCTCAAAGCCTAGCTGTAAAAGCCTGAAAGCCACGATACCAAACTCACGATACTGGTCGCTGCTCGCAAACGATACCAGAACACTGTGAAGTGTCAAATGAGCCAAATTTTTGGTTTTTATACTTTTTTTTTTGACTGAACTTAAAATTTTTGGGATTTTTGGTGATTTTCTGAGAATTTTTGCCTACTCCTACTTCTCTTCTCCTCACTTTTCCTCTCCTTCTAACCTAACCCTAACTCTTCCTTCTCTTCCCTCCTCCTACACTTAAACCTAAAACTTATCACACACACCTCAAGGATGAGAAGTGACAAGTGCTGAAATGGAATACTACTCGTCAATGGACAAATTCACCTCTACAAGTACGATTCGATCACACTTGCTCTCTAACTATCACGAAGGCACCTTGGTGGAGTGACTCCCCGGCAACGGCGCCAAAAACGTGTGTACTTGAGCCGCAATGACTCAAGGACTTGTACCAATGAGACTATACCTCGATTGCCATACAAGTGCATATAGTGGAGTTCTTTTCACACATTTAATTATCAATCCTAAGGAGTAACTTACCAAGTGTATGAAGACATGTGCACACGTGATAGAAAATGAAGTGAGTTAGCTATTCAAGCATGAGAAAAGACTAATACTACCCACACCTACTGAAATACTGGAAGTGTTGCCGCAAGCCTCTTTTCAGCAGTTTTGGTTTTTTGAGGTTTTCTCCCAGCCCAGAACTCCGAACATAGGCAATAGGGTACTCCTTTCGAAGCTCTCGCCGAGATGAATCCAACGGTGGTGGTTTCACTCAATTCTGACCACTCTGCTGCAAGTTATGGCAGAAACAGTGAATTACGGGAGTCACAAACACCCGCGTTTTTGCTTCTCGTAGCTTACGCACGCACTACAGCAGCTCAAATCAAGGGGGAAGGGGTAGACAACAGTCCTACACTTGCATTTCAAGCATCACACACACATACATAACCAAATGAAGATCAAAATCAGCAATAAAAAGGCAAACTCGAAAATTCAGAAGTGCTCCTTCTTCACAATGACAAGAAGTTTTTTACAATGAGTCACTTTTGACTTATATACTAGTGCCCTAAGTTTGGTCCTTTCACACAAGAGACCGGCACTTTATTCTCTAAAAGACTAATTTCCTACTATTGTACATGGGTAAATCACTAATCTTTTGTGGGGATGCATCTAGAGGACTCCTCTAGTGCATTTACAACGGAAAATATATACAAGAATGGTTATGATACAAAAGTTGTGTGTCCAAATCGGAAAAATTTTGGGGCCCGTCTTTTTTTCTCTGCTTTCTGTGCGCTTTAGCTCTGCAACAGCATGCACTTGCCTAATTCTAATGTAATGCATTGTTCATGTACCCAAACTTGAAGAAGTTGACTTCTTAGGTTCAAGTTGACTGGATGGTCATAGATCCAATCTTGACCTAGGACAAGTGGCTCTGTAAGGTCTGCATCATGACACACTAGCATTTTGACTTTCATTGGAACATCTTGAAGGTAAAGGGGAAGTTCCACCTCGCCTAAACAAGGGGTTTCTACACCTCCCAATCCTATGAGATAGGCTTCTCTGGGCTTGATGTCCAATTGCAGGTCTTGGCAGTATGAAAGTCTAACTGCACTAGTTGTTGCACCTGAGTCAATTAATGCTCTCACAGTCTTTGCATTCTTCCCTTGCCCTACCGCTATGGTCACAAATGGGCGTCGATCAATTATTTGAGAAGCAGTTAGGTCCGATTTTTGGCACATGTCCATGTGATATTTTGGAGCTTTTGTGTTGACCTCTAGGCCTAATCGTCGTAACTTATTTCTTCTGATGCGCTCTCTCGCCTCTGCTTGTGCTTCTTCTCTAACCCTTAACTCCTCTTCTTTTCGCTTCTTAGCAGTGTTGAGTCTCATTAGCATTTCCTCTGTAAGAGGTTCTTGATATAGCTTGACTCGGCAACCACTGATATAGTTTGGTAAGACATCGCCTTCTAGTGTGGCCAATTGAACTGCACCGCTAGTGGAAATTCTATTAATGATCATGGGTCCATATCCTCTTTTTTCCAATTTACAGGCATGTTGCTTTAGTGTATAAACCAACACTAGGTCTCCCTCTTTCAAGCCTTTATCCTTGATATGTGCATCAAAGTATGCTTTTTGCCTTTTCTTTGCAGCATAGATGCCTGCCGCTGCCCGTAGCCTTGTCTCACCTAAGCGTTCTAAATCAAAGATCCTCGAGGATAACTCATGTCCGTTCCAATCATGCTCTTGTGCTACTTTTAAAGTTGGGATTAGGAAATCCAATGGTAGCACAGCATTTTGTCCGAAGACCATCTGAAATGGGGTGGCATTGAGTACCGTTTTATAAGCAACTCGGTAGGCCCAAACAGCATGATGAAGTTGTTTGTCCCAATCAGAGCGTTTGTTATTTACGAGTTTTGTCAATACGTTACATAGGATCTTATTCGTGCTCTCAGCTTGTCCGTTAGCTTGTGGATGATAGGGGGCAGACTTCTTATGTATCACCAAGAACTCTTGGAGGAGATTTTCAACGTCATCATTTAAGAAGTGTGTGCCTCTATCACTTACTAACTCTATTGGTAATCCGTATCTAGTGAACACATTCTCAAATAAGAACTTAGCTATAGTTTGAGCATCGTTCTTTGTTGTGGCTTTGACTTCTACCCACTTTGTGAGATAATCCGTGGCTACAATAATGTACTCGGCATGGGAGTTTCTGGCTGGGGGGTTAATAGGACCTACAAAGTCTATGCCCCACTTCGAAAATGCACGTCCTCCCATCATTGGTCTCAAAGGCATCTCATCTTTTCTAATAGGATATTGTGTACGTTGGCATGTGTCACATTTCTTCACATAGGTATGTGCATCCATATGAAGAGTGGGCCACCAAAGTCCTGAGAATAGAATAGTCTTAATTACTCGATCAGGACCAAAATGTCCTCCTGCCACACTGCTATGTGCAGTTTCTAAGACACTCAAATAATCTGATTCATGAACGCACAATCTTAAATAGCCATCTTTGCCTCTTCGGTATAGGTTATCACCTACTAAGGCATAGTCTTTAGCCTCCTGCTCTATACTTCGTTTTCTTGCTAGACTTGCCCCCTTGGGGGATGTTCCCGATCTCATGAATTCTACCAATGAAGCACTCCAGTCAGGAATTAACGACACGTGATAAAGGGTAGCATGCTCCACTGGGGTTCGCTCTTTGCACATTGGACAATTCTTTATCCACTCATGAATTTCTTTATCCATAGTAGGCCAATACACTCCTAAACGTTTTAGATTTTGCAGTGTTCGTTGTTTAGAATAGTGATTCCCTAGAAATCCTTCATGGGCTTGTTGCAACCAACTACTATGCTCATCATCCTCGACACAACAAGCTAGAACACCTTCCGTGTCTTGTTTATACATGCTTCCTGCCAATATTTGATAGCTTTGTGACCGCACAATTTCATCCCTGTCCATCTTCACCTTTTTATTTGCGGGTCCAAAGGTTAGGACTGGTACCAACTTATTTGCCCAATTAGGAACAACTTCTAAATTGAACAGATAAGCATCGGGTAATTCATCTGACACTCCTTGCGGTGGCTCTCCTGAAGTGATGCGAGAAAGGTGATCCGCTCTGAGGTGGGTCTTACCTTGCCTAACAACCACCTCAAAGTCATATTCCATTAGTAAGAGGAACCATCTTACTAAGCGTCCAGTATTGCAAGGTTTATTGACCAAGTATAATAAGGCTTGATGATCGGTGAAGAACTTAAACTTGTTGGCCAATAAATAGTGTCTAAATTTCTTTACAGCATATACCATGCCTAAGCCTTCTCTTTCGGTTGTGGTGTAGTTTCGTTCAGCAACATTCAATTGCCTGCTAGCATATGCTATAGGCAAATCTAAATTCCCTTCACCAGTTGGTTGTGACAGCACACATCCTATTGCATAATTGGATGCATCCACGTGTACGTGGAATGGCTTATTCCAATCAAGAGTCGTCAGTATTGGTGCTGTGCACAAGCGTCTTTTCAGCTCGTTGAAGGAATTCTCGCATTCCTCGTTCCACTCAAAATTTGTTAACAACCCGTAAAGAGGTTTAGCTATGATGGCATACATGTGGATAAACCTACGGTAATATCCACAATGGCCCATAAAGGCTTGTACCTCTTTAACATTCCTTGGCCTGGGCAGCTCTGCTATTGCTCTTACTTTGTCCTCATCTGTTGAAATTCCATTTTTAGAAACAATATGACCTAAGATTTTACCTTGACGTACCATGAACACACACTTCTCTGGGTTCAGACACACTCGATAATCTCTACACTTGTTGAAGATTTGTCTGAGCTCAGGGATGTGGTAACTTCTCTATTGGGAATGCGCACATAATCATCCACATATACTTCTAAGCTCTTCCGCAAGAACTCTTTGAAGACATGACACATGAGCCTTTGGAATGTTGCAGGTGCATTGGTGAGCCCAAATGGCATCACACGAAATGCAAAAATTCCCCATTCTGTGGCAAAAGCTGTTTTGTGTTGATCTTCTGGGGCAATAGCTACTTGGTTGTAACCTGAAAATCCATCAAGGAAGCTATAAACTTCCTTGCCTGCAACACGCTCCAATAAATGTTCAGTGATTGGAAGTGGATAACTATCTCTGATTGTAGCAGCATTAACTTTTTTAAGGTTAATACACACTCGCAATTTTCCATTCTTTTTGGGCACCACTACAATGGGGGACACCCATTCTGTATGCTCAATCTCATAGATAAATCCAGCTTCAATCAATCTATCAATTTCTTCTTTTATTTTGGCTGCATAAGTGTCATTATATGTGTAGGGCTTATGTTTAGTGGGCTTGGCATCTGCTATCATGGGGATCGTATGAGAACAAATTTCCGGATCTACTCCTTTCAAGTCTTTATAGTGCCATGCAAACACGTCCCTATATTCCCTTAATAACGCTACCAACTTTGCTTCCTCTTCTTTACTTAGGTCATCTCCTATGTATGTACATCTCTCTTCATTTTCTTCAATGGTGATTACAACTTTTTTGGTCTTTTCTTTGTTATCATATGCTTCTCCTGTCGTGGCCTCTCTCTTAGGCATTCGTACCAAAATTTTTCGATCTTCCACTTCATATTTCTTGAAATTTTCTGGTACTTCAAATAATTGCTCCTCCTCTCCTTGTTTAACTACTTTTCTTTTCTTTTTCTTTTGACTACCTTCACTCCCATCCTTTGAATTTACCGTTTTGATGCTTGTGAGAGGTTCTTCTTCTTTTTGCGTAAATACTCCTATGTCTTCAAGATAGTGCTCCTCTGAATTAAAGCAGCTATCCATCACAATGGACTCTAGATCATCATCGTCCTCTTCTTTTTCTATGAAGTCACTAGGGTCACATTCTTCTAGCAAGGGCTGACACATGAACACTGAAATATCATATCCCTCCTCATCACAATGAGGTGTCCATTGTTCTTCATTGACAGCAATGTCCATGGTGGCTAGGATTTCTGCCCAACCATGAGGCTCAAATTCCTCATCTGGAAATATCATTGGTGTATAGGCTGGGTCTCTAACTGGTCTATCTCCTTGAGAAGTTCCTTTTTCTCTAGCCTTTAATCGTTTTTCCTCTTCCTTTGCAACCTTGCACATCCACAAATGAGTATCCTCATGCATCCAAGATGTGTCAGATGAACTTTTAGAATGCCGAGAGACTGAATCTTCTTGCTCCTTGTGGATAGGATTCCACTGTAGGGGTGGAACATCTCTGAAGGTGTAATCCTTCAAATTTACCTTGGTCGTGACCCCTAAGCATTGCAAGTATAAGGAATTGGTTCCCCAATCCTGTACCACTTGCAATTGTCGTAGGAAGGGCCGTCCTAGAATCATCTCGTAGACATTATTTTTTTCAAAGTTACATATAGCAAATGTGTGCTCAAACTCTACTCCACAGGTGGTTAGAGTTATCCCTTCGAGCAATCCTAGAGGTCTTTCCACATGGCCATCAGCCATCTGAAGCTTCATTCTAGTTGGTTTTAATGTGGGCTTGCCCCATCGCTTCCACAGGGAGGTGGTTGCAATAGCAGCACCAGCACCTGAATCTATGATTGCTTTGGTTGTGTAACCTTGGTAGGTGATTGGAAGATAAGTATTACCTTCTTCACCTTCACACATGTCCCCTATTTTATCAAGAGGTATCTCTGGAACTTTCTCTTTAGAGCCTACTTTTGGCATTTTGGAGTCAAGTTCGGGAACTTGATCCTTCACATGATTCCATAGCTCGGGTTTTGCTTTGAGCAGCTCCTCTACCGTGAGATGACACTGAACTTTAGTGTTCTTCACGACGTCAGTGTTTCTTGGAATCACCGAGTCTTCATTTCTTACCACAATTGTGGGAGCTCTAATCTGGATAGATTCAGTTTCCCATGGGTCTGTGAACTGTGGCAGCTCTTGTAAACAATTAGATTCAAAATCTAACTGTTCATCTTCTTGTTGCACTGTTTCTTCTCCATAAGTAGATGGAATGTCTTGTGGAAACTGATCATGAAGGTCATCAATCTCAAGGATAGGAGGAGGATTATCCTTCTCCTTGGCCCATTTCTCTTCTTGTATTTCCCGCAAGAACGTTTGAGAGTGTTGTTGAATTGAAAGAGGCCCTCTCTCATCTATGGAGTCAGGAACATAGACTTTCTTTGGTGATGAGCTTTCTCTTTCAATAGTTAGTTGCGCCTGTGGAGGTAACGAAACTTGTGGCTTGTTTACCAACTGCTCTAATCTATCTAATAAGCCCTGGAAGTGCAAACCCGGTGTAATAGCATTCGTCTGATTGAATGATTGATTGGCCTCGAACATAGCTTGAGCTAGTTCCACCATTTTAATGCACATTTTTGTCCGTTCAATCTCTAAATCTGCTCTAGGGTAGCTATTATCTAGGTTTGCAGGTGTTGGCCCTTCTTGAAGTCGAGCCTGGTATGCTTTGAACATCATGTCCAAGTGTTCTGGGGTTGGATCCGCAAGAACAGACCCCGGTTGTGGTGGTTCATTTACCGTGGTTGGTGAGTGGGGATGAGGTGATGTGGATGGAGTTTGGACTTGTGAGGGGCTTTGAGAGGCAATATCTTCTATTTTTGTTTTTGCATCTTTCAGGCTTTCTTCTAGATCGGATAACTTTTTGGTCCACTTACGATTGGCCTTCTCTCTAGTATCCTTCCATGTTCTTGTTCTTCTCTTACTAGGCTCTCCTGATTCACTTGGCTCTGATTGCTCAGCTGGTTTATTTTGCTGTAAGGCTTGTGCCCTAGTAACTGCGTGTATAGGAGCCACATTATCACTACTGGAACTTGAATCCCTTGCTAGGCCGACAACATTAATGGGTGTAACCTTTGGTACACTAGCGGGATGTCCGGGACAATCTCTCAAAAGCTGTTCTTTGCCACACTCTAGACAGACAACTTGTATCGTGATGTTCTGCCCTTGTGTCGGAGCTAGTGTGTGGGGTGATTTTTGTCTTGGCATAGATTGAGGTTGGCTATTTCCTTCATGTTCATATGGTCTAGTTGCTTCTCATGGTTCTGGACATGGGCTATACCTAGGAACTTCTCTTCCTTGTTCTGTAGGAGGGTACCCGTATGGTCTATAGTGGGGTGGTACAAATGGTCGCGGCTGTCTATTCATTAGATAGTTTTCATTGTTGTAGTTGGGGTACTTTGGCTCACTATAAGAGTACATGTTAGGCACTTGAGTTGATCGTCTATCGTACGGGCAAGGTTGTGATAATCCTAATGCTTCTTGGTTGCAGACATGAGATGGATGATCCCCACCGCAAAGTGTGCAACTTCCTAACATTGGCATTCTCAAGGGGAAGTTCTGGTAGTTCCTTTGTCCTTGTACTCCTAATTTCTTGGCCACCAACTCTGTCACTTCCTCCACATAACTCAAACTAGAAGTTTCCTTGCTCCTTGTCTCCTCTGATTTGATAGGATCCTGTGTGATTTTGAGATCCTCAGCTAAGTTGTCTTCCAAATCTATGCACTCCTGAAGACACTGACTTAGGGTTTGCAGTCGTTTTACGTATACTAAGACTCTCAATGTTCCATTGGTTAGACCTTCTAAAAATAGGGATATCATTTTTTGCTGAGAAGGTCTCTCTGTCACAGGGCATCGAGTTACGTACTGATTAAATCTTCGTGCTGCGTTTTTTACCGTCTCATTAGGAGCTTGTTTGAAACTATAGAGTAAGGATGACGAATTGTGCTTGATCCCGCGCTTCGTGAATTCCCAAATAAGTTCTTGGAAGAATTGTTCAATATGTTCAAAGCAATTTGGATCCAGAGATTGAAACCAAGTTAAGGCTATTCCCGTAAGTGTTAGCCCAAAGGATTCATATTGCATGAAAAAGTCATCCACTTGCTCTGCTCGCAACACCTGCTTGAATTCTGCAATGTGGTCATAGGGTTCTCCTATGCCATCGTAACGATTCCTCATACATTTGGCCAATTGGATTGGTCTCAGTCTTCTGTCGGGTTCTGGGGATCGAGTTATGATGGGGACACCTTGGGGAGGTTCTGCCCTAAAGGTAGGTCTATTCATATTTCCCATCCTCAGACTAGAGTGGCCGTGGGGGTTGATTCTTGGCATGTCGAATTGTTCATGTAGTCTGTCGGGTATGCTACCTTGGCTCATTTGTCCTAACGTCACATTTTATGTTCTTTGTTGGGTTTCGAATGGGTTTTGCGAGGTAGTTTCCTGATCTCGAGCTAACTCTCCTCTTTCATTAATCTGATTAGGACTTTCAGTTACTACATATATCTGGCCCATCTTGTCCATGTAGACTCCGTCTTCATACTTGACAGCTGGTCTTGGAACTATTTCTAATTCTGTGGTGTTTATCATTCTTGCCACTATCCTCTGTAGACCATCAAGGTAGATGGGTATTCCTTGCAAGTTAGTGGATATATATTGAAGAGACATTCGATATTCGCCTTCCACTCTAGACATAAAACCTTCCCTAGGTACGGAACTATGCATGTCTTCAGAAACCAAGAGCCTCTCCCAGTTAAGTGACATTTTTGACTCACTTGTCTGTGAACTCAGCACGTAGAGTTAACCCCTGAGTTGGGAGTCCCTGACTTGATTGTGTGGTTGATTTTAGTTTCAAGTGATATGGTACTTTATCTATCTCTTCCTAGGTATCATCTTGAGCTTAGGTTCATAAGCCTTGTTTGCAGGTCCACAATTGTCCTTTGAATTGCTCAAAATCTTGTGGAACCCCTTGCTTCCTAGTCCAACCTGAGGGTCAACTTAAAAATACCCTATCTAATAATCCTGGTATTAATATTAACATAACCAGTCGATGTTTTTGTTGTACTCCTCACGAGCTTTCCAACAAACCCAAGATCACTCCGAACGGATTTCGTATGAGAAAGTTATGCCAGTTCAGGGTTTTGGGGGTTAAAACAGGGAAACAAGGTCTCTCAGAAAATGCTTCAAATCAGGCGATATATGACATTTCAGTGAAAACGATGCTTGATACTTCCCCTAAACGATACACGACCAAACGATATCTGGATTGAGCGATCTCTGAGCCCGCAATACACGACCTTTAAGCCGAACGATACACGATCTCTTGCGCCACGATCTCTCACAAAACGATCGCTTGACAAAACGATCGCTTGACAAAACGATCTTTGACAAAACGATCGCTGGCAAACGATCGCTAACTCGAAACGATACTTGACCGACGATCTTTGCGAAACGATCTTTGACAAAACGATCGCTGGCAAACGATCGCTAACTCGAAACGATACTTGACCGACGATCTTTGCGAAACGATCGCTGACAAAACGATCGCTGGCAAACGATCTCTCACAAACGATCGCTGGTAGAACAATCTTTGGCAGACGATCGCTGACTCAAAACGATACACGATACTTGTCAGGTATCGCGATCGCTGAACCAGACGATAGACGATCTTTGAGAAACGATCTTTCACAAACGATCGCAGACCAAACGATCGCTGGTCAAAAAACGATCTTCGACCGAAACGATCTCGATACTTGAAACGAAACGATACGCGATCTGGAACGATCGGCGATCTTTGTTCTAAACGATCTCTGCTGGGAACGATACCGATCTCTGAGCTAAAACGATCTCTGGATCAAACGATACGCGATCGCTGGGAAATATCGCGATACTCAACCACAGGAGGTCACGATACTTGCTAAGTATCGTGATACTCGACCGCGGGAGCAAAACGATACTTGACCCTTGGACAAATTTTGAAAGAAATTTTTTAAGATTTGAATCAATATAGTTGTTGTTCTAGCTCTCCTCCCCTTTCTTCACTCTCAGTATCACCCAAAACTCAACATTTAACCTCTGTAAATCCCAAACGATACTTGACGCAGGTCGACTTTTTTTCTGATAAAACTTGGATTTCCTGAGAGTTCATGAGTATGAAGTGGGTTTGCTTACCTTTGATACTCTCTTCCAACTCTCCTAGCACCCTATTTTGCTTCGCGTAGCTCCCAAAAGCTTTGTTTCTCAAAAACGATACTTGACGCAGGTCTTAGCACTTCCGAAAATGGCCGCTCAGATTCTTGGTGTTTGGAGAGTGTTTCACGAGTTTTTTTCTTCAGCGATTCAGTTCTGCACCCCCCTCTAAGCTTCTTGCTCACAACCACAAGTAAAAACAAGGTGAATGTACTCTAAAAAATGAAAAAAAAACTGAGAAGATGAAGGTGGGTAGAGATGGTGATGATGGTGAAGATGAAGAAGAAGGAAAATTCAGAAACTGAACTAAAAATAATGATTTTTTTACCTTCCAACGTCGCTACTCTACGTCTTACCGTCACACGCTCGTCCTCCAAGCTCTCTCCCCGGCAACGGCGCCAAATTTGGTGTCACTCTAGCACAATGGTGAGTACCAACGTGAGGAGATACACCTCATAAATGTCAATCCGTGGAGACGAGAGGACCGGTATGAAGACCGCGAGCAAGTGATGGCACAAGTGCGTGAGTGAAAGCACACAAGCATGCACACACATACACACACACGCGCACAAGGTAAGAGCAAAGAGTGGAACAATGGAAAGCTTCGATTACCAAAGAGCTCTCTTACAAAACTGAAATCTACAACAAGCTACCCCCAAAAATGAGCTCTCCAGCCCTTTTTATAGTTTTTGAGTGGTTTTGGCCCTGTCCAGACCTAGTGTCCGACCTAGTTAAAAATTAGGTTCTAGGGCTTATTTGGGGGCTCAAACGGAATCTAAAAATTATGAAAATTGGTAGTATGATACATCTAATACTCCTCAAGCTCAAGGACTCCTTGGCTTGAACAAAATGGAGCTGTAAAAATAGAAAATGGTATTTACAATGATATTTAGTGATAAAAATCACTATTTTTATAGGGATTTCTTCTGAAAATTTGACATGTGAATCTTGGAGCTCCCTACTTGCTCCTTCTTCTCATGTGTTCACTTCCTTGATGCGCTTCCATGCTTTGTCCTTGACCTTGAGCTTCAACAATGGTCTCAAGCAAGCTCCAAGAGCTTGGAATTTCAGGCTTGTTTGATTCTTGCAGGACAAAGGCTTTCAACCAAGCAAGGCAGATCCTTCACTCTTTATTAAAAAGAGTAATTCTGAGGTCATCTACCTATGTGTATATGTAGATGATATTATATTGATAGGAAATGATGCAGATGGTATGAAGAAGATCAAAGATCAGATGAGAGAAGAGTTAAAGATAAGTGATTTGGGTTCACTTACCTACTTCCTAGGTTTGGAAGTTGTCTACAAAGATCATGGTTTGTTTCTCACTCAAAGAAAGTACATTAAGGACATGTTGGCAAAATTCAAGATGCAAGATTGTAAGATTGCAGGTACTCCAATGGAGGTCAATCAAAAATTGAGCTCACATGAAGGTGAACTCATAGAGGACATCACATCATATCAAAGTCTAGTGGGTAGTCTCAATTATGCCACATTGACAAGAGTAGATATATGTTACAGTGTGAGTGTGCTAAGTCAATTTATGCACACACCAAGGAAACCACATATGGATGCTGCCAAAAGGATTCTCAAGTATCTCAAAGGAACCATAAATGAAGGACTTTATTATCCTTATGTATCTGATTTAGGTTTGAAGCTATTTTCTGATGCAGATTGGGCTGGCTCCAAGGAAGATAGAAGGAGCACTTCAGGTTATCTTACCTTTGTAGGCTCAAAGCTTATTTCATGGTCATCCAAGAAGCAACCCACAGTTGCTCTCTCTTCTACTGAAGCTGAATATAGAGGTCTTGCCATAGCTACATAGGAAGCTATGTGGATGAAGACATTGTTCAAAGATCTTGGATTGGAGTTTGGAACTCCAACTATTTTTGGTGACAATATGAGTTCTATTCACTTAGCTGCTAATCCTATTTTTCATGCAAGGACTAAACATATTGAAGTTCATTATCACTATGTACGAGAGAAGGTTCTAAGCAAAGAGATTCAAATATCATATGTGTCCACTCATCAACAATGTGCAGATATTCTAACCAAAGCATTGGATGGTACAAAGCTTTGCAAATTCAAGGCTATGATTGGTTTGCAGGTAATCTTGGAAGATTGAAGACCTCAAGCATACTTGGCTTGTGGGGGAGCTGTTGGAGCAAGTCTATGACAAGCCTAAGTATTGGCTTGAGTCCCACAAAGTCATAGAAAAAGCTTTAAAAAGAAGACTATGTAAAGTTCACTTGTGAACTACCTCTTGTAACTTTTGAAGAGTTTACTTAATGTAAAAGTAAGAGAATCTTAAGTGGTTGAGTCCACTTGATCAAGAATGGAAAGAGGAGCCACGAATTCGTGATTGTGGTAGGTAGAGAATCAAATCAATCATTGATTGATTGGAGAGTGATTGAGGGAAGTTAGCCTCCCAAACTCAACTATAAATAGATGGCAGTTTTAGTCGTGGTTAGAGAGACCTATGTGAAGACCTCCAAGAGCTGAGCTTTATGCCATATCAAGGTGTGATTACAAGGCACACATATGTATCACTAATTCATTGTATTGTACAAGCAATATACTTTCATTTTCATGATTATTTGAGTTCATCTTTCCATGTTCTTGTGAAGTGTACTACTCACTGCCATTACTCTCAGTTTTCTCAGTCAGCTTGCAGAGATGTTTTCTCTGAGCTTGCTGCATCATTTTCAGTGATTTAACTTGATAAAGTTAGCTCTATAATTCTACTATATGCTCACAAATTTTCATGTCATTTGGAAGTTGCAATCTTCAGTTATGTTCATTTGAAGTCAACAGGGTCTGTTCATCTTCACTTCTCTGTCAGGTACCCGACTTTTTCACTCATCTTGTCAGAGGTGTTTCTCAGTGGTTACTTATCCAAATTCAGTGATTTAAAGTTTGTTGGATTCAGCTTACTGTCTAATATACTCATAAAAATTTTCATAATCATTGGATTCCTACATTTTGCGTTATGTTGATTTTTCTGCTCACTGGTCTCAAACTGTAGCAGCCCGTGAAAATCGGGATGATGTCATCAGTTGTTAAAACTCATTCTCAGTGTGTGGTTCATTATTTTTGATGAGATTACTCTTGAAAGTTAGCTCTTTAAGTTACCTAGACTTCCCCAAGAAGAACTAAGCTAATTGCTGTTGTGCTCACAGAATTATGTAAAACACTGGACAGGTGTATGAACCAAGAATAGCAAGTTCTCACCTCTGAGCTAACTCCAACTTATCTGTTTTGATCTATCTTTTTGAGAGTGATCTTCCAAGGTACATAGGGTGTCTAATACATCCATTGGCAGCCTAAAAGGGCCCACCATATACTTCTGGAGTTCATTTGGCTGGTGTAGATCAAGGATTTTGCAACACCTCTTCATCTTCAAGCACATACCTATCCATCTCTTCACAAACCCCTTGAGGCAAGTCAGTTCTGACGAGAATAATCACTCCAAAAGTGGTTCCCCAGGACAATAGGAGCATAGAGTTGCTTCTGAATCGAGAGACAGATGAGGCTTTTTGGAGGTATAAGCCTGAGAAGCTTAATGAAGTAGGAGCTCTTACCATCTATGAGTTCAAAGACCCTGATAGCCCAGGTAAAGTGACCTACTTAGATGATGCTTCGGAGAGGATTTTTGTGGTCACAGAGCATGGGAGACATGCATACACTTGGAAGGGTGAATTTGTCTTTCCCCAACCTCGATCCGCTGTGTCTTATAGTCACCAAGGAGCTAGAACATCTCAAGCTCATGGGACTCAAAGAGAACGGAGTAGAGATAGACCCGAGGTGAGCTTTGCTAACCCACTTGGAAGAGAAAGAACAAGGACTGAGACGGATAGAATGGATAGGGAGAGATATCGGGAACCAAGGAATCCAAGAAATGCAGAAGAATTCCCTCTCCCAAGGCCTAGAGAACATGCTAGAACTTTAAGACCTACACAATTGGTTAAGTCCATGAAGAATTGTTTCGATGGCACAGGAGATCCATATGACCATGTAGCAGAGTTTAGGAAAGTTTTGAGAGCCGAACAAGTGGAAGACTTGTTCAATCAATACAATGCTTTTGGCCTAACACTCAAAAACACTGCATTGACTTGGTTTCAGCCACATCACCAAGATCAGTACCAAAGTATAGACCAACTTCTGGAAGTATTCATCACTGAGTTTTCCAAGAGTGGTATTAGGCATAACACGTCCTCCCTGATATACAGCTTCAAGCAAACACCTCAAGAGACAGTGAGACTCGCAGGGAGAAGGTTTAGGCAATACCTAGAGAGATGCCCTACTCTAGAGTTACCCACTCCCGCCAAACAAGTGGCATTTTTTCTAGATGGATTGTTAAGTACCAAATTGAGATCATACGTGTACTTGAAGGGCCCTAGATCCATAGAAGAATGTGTACACATGTGCATAGACATTGAGGATAATCTAGGGGAGGAGTTAGAGCTCTCAAAGATCTATAAAGATTCAAATAGCTCTACTAGCCTTGCATCCTCGCAATCCACATCGATTGAGGATCTAGCAGAGAAGGTAGCTCAAAAATTAGGAGTCTCTAGCAAGCAGATTCCTAGATTTGCCCCAGGAAAACGATGCTACACTTGCAGAGGAGACCATATGGCCAATGTGTGTCCTATCATGGCTCAAACACAAGTGAACCCTAACAGCCAATACTGCACCATAGAAAGAAGATACACCAATCACACTGCACAAGATTGCCCATATAACAAACAAGCTATTAGATAAAATTATCCGCAGCCATATCCACAGCAAGGAAAATACCATAATCAGTACCCACAACAGCAGTATGGAAGGCCCCAGCAACCCTATCAACCACCCTATCAAGGGCAGCAAAGACCTCAACCAGTCCTAGTGCAACAACCCCCTCCTCCAACCAATGTAATCCCAGTGAAGTATGCAGCTGCAAAAGAAAATCTAAATAGAGCTTTAGTGCCAGTGACTTCCTCGCTTTCAAAAAGTGACCCAAGTGATCATAGCTTTGACTCCACCCATATTGAGAGCCCACAGGCTTACTACATGCAATCACCCGAGCATAGTGAGTCATATTATTATGAAGAACCAAGTGAATCTAGTTGGGAGCCAGAATACGCGAATGTCATGTATGCAAACCCCAACTCGAGACCCCAGCCTAGGCAGTTAAGACCTTCTTTTCCTAGAGGGCCATGTTATCGATGTCAGGGAGATCACCTCATTCGTGAGTGCCCTTGAGGAAAGTCTGCAAGAGACTAAGGCCAAAATAATAGAAATCACATCTCAAACGCACTCTCACACCCCACCTCCACTACCATCCCCATCACCTTCCATTCATCAACCTTCTAAACCACCACACGTAACCCACCCACCACCCCGAGTGGGATCAATCTTAGCATATCCCACTCCCGAAGACATAGATATGAGGCTTAGAGCATATCACGCCAGGATTCAGGAAGGGCCAAATGTAACGGATCATGACAGATGTTACCCTAGAGCTGACCTAGAGCTTGAACGAACCAAGTTGTGCGCCAAGATGGTGGAATTGGCTCAAGCCATGTTTGAGGCCAGTCACCTCTTCAATTGCTCTAGCTCCACTAGAACACCATTGCATTTTGATGGTCTATTGGATAGATTGGAAATGATAATTGCAAAGTCTGGAAGAGAAGCCAAGTCCCAGGCTAAGGAGAGGGCAAGTGATAGAATAAGCATTCCTCCCAAGGAAGCTTATGTGCCTAACTCCACTGAACCAGACACATCTTCTTCTATGAATCGATATTCACCAGAATTCTTGCGAGAAATTCAGGAAGAGAAATGGGCTAAAGAGAGTGAAGTTCCTCCTCCCATTGAACTTGTGGATGACACACATGAACAATTCCCAGAAGACCTTCCTTCCATTTATGGAGAGCACGAGAGTGCCCAATCTCAAGAGAGATTAGACTTCGAGTCTAATTCTTTACAGGAACTACTCCATTTCACAGGCCCATGGGAAGCAAAGTCCACTTGTATGAGAGCACCTACGGTCATGATAAGAAACGAAGACTCAATCATACCTAGGAACACAGAGGTAGTGAAGAATACTAAAGTGCAGTGCAATCTCACTTTAGAAGAGCCACTCAAGGTTAAGCCTGAATTGTGGAAACATGTAGCCAAGAAAAGACCAGACATAACAAAACCTTGTTCCCAGGTAGGATCTCATAGAACAGTACCGGAAATACCTCTGGACAAGATAGGAGACATGAGCGAAGGAGAGGAAGGAAACACCTATCTCCCGATCACTCATCAGGGTTACACAACCAAGGCCATTTTGGACTCAGGTGCAAGAGTTGCAATTGCTACCACCTCCTTATGGAAACATTGGGGCAAGCCAGCACTCAGGCCAACAAGAATGAAGTTGCAAATGGCTGATGGTCACATTGAGAGACCCTTCGGACTACTAGAAGGAATAACTCTCACCACTTATGGTGTAGAGTTTGAACATACTTTTGCTATATGTGACTTTAGCAAGGATCAGGCCTACGAGATGATTATGGGGAGACCCTTCTTGAGACAATTACAAGTAGTGAAAGATTGGGCGACAAATTCTTTGTATCTGCAACACTTGGGTGTCACAACCAAAGTAAATCTCAAAGACTTCTCTCATAGAGACGTACCCCCCATTCAATGGAATCCCATCCATAGAGCCAAAGATGATATTGAGTCAGTGCATTCCATAGGATCAAGATCCTCATGGATGCATGAAGACACCCACTTATGGATGTGTAAAGTAGCAGTAGAAGAAGAGAAGAGGGAAAAAGCCAGAGAGGTAAGTGCAAAAGATACCCATAGATCAATTCAAGACCTAGCCTATGCACCTGTAGTATTTCAAGACGAAGAGTTTGAACCTCATGGTTGGGCGGAAATCTTAGCAACTATGGACGTAGCCATCAATGAAGAGCAGTGGACACCCCATTGTGACGAGGATGGCTATGACATTTCAGTCTTCACAATAGAGCCAATCATGCATGATCTAATCATTGAAGAATGTGAACCTAACACTGATGCATTCGAGGATGCAAGTGACTCTGATCTAGAGTCAATCATTATGGACCCACCCTTTGCATCAGATGAGGAATATTTCTATGAAGTAGAAGCTCACCGTCATAGACATGAAGACTTTACAAATGAGGTGAGATTAACCACACAAGTGACCACTAAGAGTGAAGGAAAGAAGAGCAAGAAGAGAGAAGTCTCACCAAAGGAGGAAGAATCCTTGTTTGAGGTCCCAGACAACTTTAAGAAGTATGAAATAGAAGACAGGAGAGTCATGATAAGAATGCCAAAATGCGATGCACAAGCAGGAGAGGCCTATGATAACAAAGAAACCACCAAGGAAATAGTGGTGGCCATAGAAGAAGGTGAGGAGAGATGCACATACATTGGACATGACCTTACTAAAGAAGAGGAGAAGGAGTTGATAGCCTTACTACGAGAATATAGAGATGTGTTTGCATGGAGCTACAAGGACCTCAAAGGTGTAGACCCGGACATATGCTCACACACTATCCCCATGACCTCAAAGGCCAGACCCTCTAAACAAAAGCCATACACATACAATGACAACTATGCTGCCAAGATCAAAGAAGAGATAGACCGCTTGGTGGAAGCCGGATTTATCTATGAAATTGAGCACACTGAATGGGTATCCCCCATTGTAGTGGTTCCCAAAAAGAATGGCAAATTACATGTGTGCATTAACTTGAAGAAGGTTAATGCAGCCACTATCAGAGATAGTTATCCGCTTCCCATCACTGAGCATCTATTAGAAAGGGTAGCAGGAAAAGAAATATACAGCTTCTTAGATGGGTTCTCTGGTTATAATCAAGTAGCCATTGCACCGGAAGTTCAACATAAAATGGCTTTTGCTATAGAGTGGGGTATATTTGCTTTTAGGGTAATGCCATTTGGGCTTACCAATGCTCCTGCAACCTTCCAGAGATTGATGTGCCATGTGTTTAAAGAGTTCCTGAGAAAGAATTTGGAAGTCTATGTTGATGATCTCTGTGCCCATTCCAACATTAGACAGAAACATATACCTAAACTTAGGCAAATCTTTGACAAATGCAGAGAATATCAAGTCTGCCTGAACCCAGAAAAGTGTGTTTTCATGGTCAGTCAAGGCAAGATTCTAGGACACATAGTGTCAAAGAATGGCATATCCACGGACGAGGAGAAAGTGAGAGCCATCGCAGAACTACCTAGGCCGAAGAATGTCAAGGAAGTGCAAGCTTTCATGGGGCATTGTGGTTATTACCCACGTTTTATACACATGTATGCCATCATTGCGAAGCCTCTGTACGGACTTTTGACTAACTTTGAGTGGACTGATGAGTGCGAGAAACCCTTCAATGAGCTTAAGCGATGATTGTGTTCAGCACCAATCTTGACTACACCGAATTGGAACAAGCCATTCCATGTCCATGTGGATGCATCCAATTATGCTATTGGATGTGTGCTTGCACAACCTACTGGTGAGGGTAATATGGACCTTCCAATTGCCTATGCTAGTAGACAATTGAATGCAGCTGAACGAAATTATACTACCACTGAACAAAATTATACTAGTGAGGGTAATGCAGCCAAATTGGAACAAGCCATTCCATGTCCATGTGGATGCATCCAATTATGCTATTGGATGTGTGCTTGCACAACCTACTGGTGAGGGTAATATGGACCTTCCAATTGCCTATGCTAGTAGACAATTGAATGCAGCTGAACGAAATTATACTACCACTGAATGAGAAGGATTAGGCATGGTGTATGCAGTCAAAAAGTTTAGACACTATTTGCTTGCAAACAAGTTTAAATTTTTTATTGATCATCAGGCATTGTTGTACTTAGTGAACAAGCCATGCAATACACGCAGATTAGTAAGATGGTTTCTCTTGCTAATGGAATATGACTTTGAGGTTGTGGTGAGGAAAGGTAAGACTCACTTGAGAGCATACCACCTCTCTAGACTCACATCTGGAGAGGCCCCACAAGGAGTATCAGATGACCTTCCTTATGCTTACTGGTTTAATTTGGAAGTGGTACCTCAGTGGGCTAAGCCACTAGTGCCAGTATTGACATACGGGCCTAACCATCCAATCATAAACACTCAAGATAGAGAGATAGTAAAAGCCCAAAAATACCAGATCATGGCAGGAAGTATGTACAAGCATACAGATCAAGGGATCCTATCTTGTTGTGTGGAAGAGGATGAGTACACAAAATGGTTGCAATTAGCACATGTAGGTGCATTAGAGCAACTACTCAAAGCAACGAACCCTACAGACACTAAGGAGACTCGGAGTGCATTGGCCTACTATGGAAGTAGATGTACATAAGTTGTGTAAAGAATGCCCAGTCTGTAGCATTAAACCACTAGTGGAACATGCCACTCTTTATCAAGTGTCTTTAGTGCCAGATTGGAGTGAACCACTAGTAGCCTTCTTCAAGACAAAAACATTCCCTCAAGATATGACCTTGACGAGGAAAAGAAGTTTAGAACAAGAAGCCCTAGAATACTCACTCATTGGTGATAATTTATACAAGCGTGGTAAAGATGGTTACCTCAGATTATGTGTCCATGAGACCGAATACCTCAAGATATTGGAAACTCCTCACCAGGGTGTAGCAGGAGGACATTTTGGACCAGATCGGGTGATCAAGGCTATACTATTTGCAGGTCTTTTGTGGCCAACCCTCCATATGGATGCACATACCTATGTGAAGCTGTGTGATGTCTGTCAGCGAACTCACTATCCTATACACAAAGATGAGAGGCCTTTGAAACCTATGATGAGTGGACATGCATTCTCTAAGTGGGGAATAGACTTTGTAGGTCCTATTAACCCCCCAGCTAAGGCCTCACATGTTGAATACATTATTGTGGCCACAGACTATCTAACCAAGTGGGTAGAGGTAAAAGCCACCACGAAGAATGATGCTCAAACGACTGCCAAGTTCTTATTTGAGAATGTGTTCACTAGATACAGATTGCCAATAGAGTTAGTGAGTGATAGAGGCACACACTTCTTGAATGAAGTCATAGAAAACCTTCTCCAAGAATTCTTGGTGATACATAAGAAGTATGCCCCCTATCATCCACAAGCTAATGGACAGGCTGAGAGCACAAATAAGATTCTTATGCAATGTATTGACAAAATTGGTTAATAATAAATGCTCTGATTGGGACAAACAACTACACCATGTTGTTTGGGCATATAGAGTTGCCTATAAAACGGTACTCCAAGCCACACCCTTTCAGATGGTTTTTGGCCAAAATGCAGTGCTACCATTAGACTTTTTGATACCTACGCTAAAAGTAGCACAAGAGCATGACTGGACAGGCCATGAGCTATCCTCCAAAATCTTCGATCTTGAGCAATTAGGTGAAACACGATTGAAGGCTGCAGCAAGAATTTATGCAGCCAAGAAGAGGCAAAAGGCATATTTCGATGCACACATGAAGGATAAGGGCTTGAAAGCAGGAGATCTAGTCCTAGTCTACACCCTAAAGCAACATGCACGGAAGTTAGAGAAGAGAGGCTATGGACGAATGATTATCAATAGGATCTCCACAAGTGGAGCGGTTCAACTAACCACTCTAGAGGGCGATATTCTACCAAGTTACATAAGCGGTTGTAGAGTCAAGTTATATCAAGAACCCCTAACAGAAGAGATGCTAAAGCGACTCAACAGTGCAAAGAAACGTAAAGAAGAGGAGAAGCAAATTCGAGAAGAAGCACAGGCAGAAGCTTTAGAATGCATCCAACGAATGAAATTGAGAAGACAAGGTAGAGATCAGCCTATGCCTGACACTCAAGAATCTCTAGGCTATCACATGGCCATGTGTGAGGATTCAGGTGGACATTCCCATAGGATAGTTGATCGGCGACCTTTTATGACCTTAGAAGTAGGACAAGGAGAGAGTGCAAGGGCCGTGAGAGCTTTAATTGACTCAGGAGCAGCCACTAGTGCATTTCGTCTTTCTTACTGCCAGGAACTGCAATTGAAGGTCAATCCTATAGAGGCATATCTCATAGGATTGGAAGGTGTGGAAACCCCTTGCATGGGCAAGGTGGAACTTCCCCTCTACATTCAAGAGATTCTAATGGCAGTCAAAGTGCTAGTATGTGAAGATGAGGATCTTACCGAACCTCTTGTCTTGGGCCAAGACTGGATCTATGATCATGTAGTCAGCCTCAACCTAAGAAGTGGAGTTCTTTAGGCTCGGGTAGGCCAAAACCGCATCACCATTGAATTAGAACATCAAACACTTAGGCCACTAGAAGAGGCACCAAATCCTGGTCCCTCCAAGAACACACATGAAGATAACAATGCTATTCTTGTCCAAAGTTCTATGGTGCAGAAGATTGTCACTCTTGACGAAGGTGTAGGAGTCAACGAGGAGTTCCCTTCTTTTCCAAAGAGGATTCGAGGCAAGCAAGCCGGGCAACACACGACACAAAGGAGGCCGACAATCAAGAAGTATGAGCACCAAAACGCAAGGGTGAAAAACGAGCTCCTCCGTCGAGGATCACAACAGAAGAATACTCGAGGCCACACTCTAGACAAACTATTTCTATTTGGGTTCCAAAGCAATCAATGAAGGCATTCCCAAATGCTAGACAGATATGGGTGCCCAAGACCTGCTTACGAGCTCAAATAGCTTCACCTCCATTCACAAGATCGAATCAACACTCACAAGCACTCTCAACACATATCCTAGGGCAAACACCTATGCCCCACATCATTACATCTTCAGTCACACCTAGGAATGTGAAGAGATGGGTACCCAAAAGGTCCCAAATTCAACACAATCCAGTACACAAACCTTCACACATCATCACCAATAAAAGCTACGATCCCACCATCAAAGTTTGGAGACTTAAACCCCGTACCAAACCCCCTGACTCACTCTTGTAAATCCATCCACTCTGATGTAGGTGCATTCCGAGTACATTGCCCATCCAAAGTATGCATTTAGGACAAACACTAACCCACTAATCAACATTCTCACACATCACCAAACACTCCACCCACTAACCCCTAACCACTTGAAATGTCATGTTAGTATTGTGGAGGGAACACCGTAACATCTTGTTTCCTATGCAATGCTAATGTGCCTCTCTTCTTCTAGCAGACAACACCAACGACTACTGTTTGTTGTTAACCTTTGGAGTTGTCCTCTCCAATCATTTAGCATGAAGAATCAACAATACATCTTATATTTTTCAATCCTGGAAGTATACAAGAGACCACAGCCCCTTCTAGATGATAGAATCCAAGAAATAAGAGGAAACTGGCTGGATTTCTAAGAAATAATGAAGATGAAGAGGAATTTCTAGGGTTTTTATTATCTTGAGCAATACTACACCATTTCCAATGATCTTGGTGTCTAAAGTGTGTTATTTTCTCAATATAACACAATCATGAAGTCAAATCTCAAAAATGATACCTATAATCCTCAGACAAGATAATCGCGATTCTATGAAATTTGATGATTTCCATGTCCAGCATCATTCTTCAGCAATTTCTTACTCAACACATCATGAATCAACTCTCTTCATACACATTCATCAGAAATACACAATAGAAGCTTGCAAATTCCATGGATACACATAGAATAGACTCAACAAATCAAAGAAATTCACACAAAAGGAAGAATCACAATTTTCTGCAGGAAACTTCTCTCTTTGCTTGGATAGCATCAAATACAAATAACCAACCCTCTCAAAATAGAGGAAATTATCTTTTATACATTTTCAAGTGTCCCTTTTCACACTTGAATTTTGGTCCTTTTCTCTACTAATCTAAAAATATGCTATCTAGGACTTTCCAAAAATTCTAGAAAAAATACATATGATTTTAATCTACATGAGGAAGACTCTTCCTCATTTTTACATCATTTGCATAAATATTTTTACAATTTTTTAGCATTTTACAATTATCTTTCCATCAAAAATACTACTTCTAACATTCTTCCCCTCCTAAACCTTTTGGCTCCTGACAAAAGACATTCTTGCTGATATTTCATGAATGCTTCCTTCACTTCTTTTTTCTTTGATAGACCTGTGACAATAGGTCATGGCTTTTTCTTTCTGTAATGTTTAAGTTGTTTACCATCTCAAATAATGCCTTTCTCCATTGCACAGCAGCCTCTGGTTTACTATCACATCTTTCTCCAAATATTCTGTGTATGCGGCTTCATAAGCAGTGAGTCGAGACTTTGTTACAACTGACAAGTTTCCAAGTATCTCTGATTCTCTTTCAAAAAATCCATAATCAAATGCATCCTCAAAAATCTGAAGATAATGGCTACCCAAAAATATTGTTATGCTATAATAAGCCATCAAACATATCATGTCTGGAGTTTCGCTGAGATCAAATAATAAAGCATCAGTTGGTGAATTAAATCCAATGTAATTGAGAATTCTGACATCTATATCTGTAAAGGTCTCTATGCATGCCAATATGAGTCTCATTACTTTGATTAATAAAATACATGCTGGATCATTGACATCTTTATATGTAGATATGACAGACTCTGCTGTGTCAACCATATACTTCTTTGTTGGCCATGTTCCTGCCCTTGGGCCTGCTATCTTTGGAAAATTCAACCATTTTGATGGAATCTGTCCTTCCTTCCTTCTTTCCCAAAAGACTGTCCAATCCCTTCTCCTTGCTACTGGACAATATGCTGGATTGATTTTTAACTGTATTGGTGCTTCTTTCCATATTTTTCTACATTCTTTATTAGCATCCAACCACCTATTTCTCCATTTGGGATTGGCTTTTTCAAATAACTCCTTTGTCACATTGATATCCTCTTCATATTCTAAATACTTGTTTGGAGGTAATCCCACCCTTGCCAACTGATAGTTTTTAATGCTTTCCATGATCATGCAAAAGGGTATACCTAAGCCATCTACAGCCCAATGGTGTTGATCCGGATTTATTCCTTTATTCAGAGTGAAATTAACAATTTGTTCCTCATATTCATTATGCATTTTTCTAATAAATTCCATTCTGGATTCTCTGTCTGTCAGAAGTTTCTGAACAAACTCTTCTGAGTATTCTTCTACTGGTGCTTTGTTTTCTTGTTCACCACCATGTTGGGTTCTGTCATCATCTCCTACTTCATATTCTTCTGCTTGTGTAGTCTCTTCCTGCTCTTCCACATGGGTTTGTGGTTTTTCCAATTTTTTCTGTAGCTCTTCTATTGTAAACATTAAACTTCTATTTTGGGAGGTCCATAATTCTCTTTCTGATTTCCACTCATTTCTTTCCTTTTCCATACTCAATTGCCAATCACTTCTCTCTTTTTCTATATCCATATGTAACTTATTATATCCCCTCATAGAAGTAGCAGCATGTATACTGGCTTGTTTTTCCAACTCCTTGGCTTCTTTCAACTCTGTTTGCAATCTCATAATTTCTTTGTCCAAATCTTCCTTCTCATCTTGTGTCACCTGTACAGTCTTGTTGTCCTCCTTCAATTGACCTTCTTCCATTAATAACTTGTTTATTTCCTCATTGGCTTTGACCATAATTTGATATGAACTCTGCAGGCTTCTGTATCTCCCTTCAATTTTCTTCAACTCCATCTCCATTTTATTGCTATGCTCTGTCTGTTTTGCACATTTCTCTTCAAGAAATTGAATTTTGTTTTGTTGTTGAACTTCCAATTCTTCCAAGGAAATCACTTTGTTGGTCAAATCCTCATTCCTTTCTTGAATAATCTTTAATTGTTCTACTAACTGCTCCTTTTCTTTCTTGTGCTCATTAATGATTATGCTGCCTCTTACAAACTCAGATTCAGCCACCATTCCTGATATGATCATGTTTCTACTTGATGGTCTGAATTGTTCTATATTGCTCATAATGACCTTGCAAGCAGATCTTATATCTTTAGGTATTCTTTCCAACCCAGCTTCTAACTCCATTTTTTTTACTTCTATCTGTTTTTCTTCCTTGCAGTCATTCTCTCCTTCATCTTCTTCCTCATACTCTATGACCTGGTGCTTTTGTTCTTCATAACCCTTATCTGCTTTCATTTCTTCTTTGTCTGCAACATTTTCCTCATGTTCCAATATCTACTCCTCCTTCTTCTCATACCTTGATGTGTCTTTAATTGTCTCCATTTCTTTTGCCTTCTGTTTCTCCAGTCCTTGTGGTTCTTCTTCAAAAAGATGTCCTTTCTTTTCCTGTATTTCCTTTTCCTGATTTAGGGTTGATTCAGTCTCTAGAGAGAGTTTTATTTGATCATTAATTATTTTCTCCTTTTGTCCTTCCTCTTGCTCATCTATATCCATGAGATCGAGATCTTCCTCTTGTCCTTGATTTTCTGTAGTTGTGAACTCTTCATTATGATTCAAATCATATAGTATGTCTTCTATGCTTTGGTTGATCTCTTTTTCTGTACTTCCTTCTTCTACTTCTTGAGCATTCTTCTTTTCCCCTACTTCTTCTGTTTCCTTGATTTGATTTGTATCTTTTTGTTTATGTGCTGAACTGCATAACTGAACTTCTTTTTCTGCTTCTACTTTCCCTTCATCCAATTTGAAATAGGTTTGATGTAAAGGTTTTGTCCATATTATTTTTATCCTGAATCCACTAATCCACAACTGAATTCCTTCCTTACTTCACTCTCTTTTTCCATCATCACTGCTTTGCCTTTCAATATCCTTCTCTCTTCTTCAGGACTGACCTGCTTTGCTGCTTCTTCTTGGACTTGTTTTCCTTGTAACTTTTCACCCAAGTCTTCTGATGTTTTATTTTTTTCAGAGGCTTGTGTTATCACATTTGGTGTACTCGGTACTGATAAGTTCAAGCTTTTCAACAATAAATTTTCAATATCACTTTCAGAATCTGAAGAAAATTGTGAAGAGCTTGCTATTCCTGATTTATCCAATCTTAGTCCTTTCTCAGTATTGGATTCCTCCTGCTTATTTTCTTCTACTATTACTTCTTCTGTCTCCATCCTTGATACAGGTTCTGCTACTAATTTCCCTTTACCTGTCTTGGTCAACTTCCTCTTCTGTGCAGGTTTCTTCTGAACCTTCTTCTTTACTACAACTGTAGTTTTGGTTTCATGAGGTCCTTGTAGCTCTTTGAAATATGCTAACAGTTCTACTCTTTTTTGACAAAAACTTCCTCTGTCTCTGCTTCCATCATCTGATCATGCAGTTCTTCATAGTGTTCTACTTCGTCTTGAATCCAGTCAGTTGCTTTGCAAGAGTAGTCCTCCAACATCTTTTGATATTGAGCTTCATATACTGCCCTTTTATTATTTCCTTGAGTCAAATAGGTATATAACTGCTCTTTACTTGTCTCAGGTGGGTGAGGATCATTTGAAGACTGTACCTGCTTCTGAGCAGCTTCATGCTCTTCCTTAGTTGCTTCCACCTGTTCCAACTCCACTTCTCTTAGATCCAATCTTCTTTTCTTTACTGGAATGACTTCTTCTGAAGTTCCTTTTCTTTTCCTTTCTACTCCCCTCATGCTTAATTGGCCTTCTGCTTCTCTTACAGCCATCTTCCTGGAAGGACTTTTGATGCCTGCCATCAAATTTCTGAAATATTGGGCTGCTGGAGCCAGTTGTAATTGATCCTCCATCCCTAGAACATGATATATAATTCTAGTTAAGAATTAGGCTCCATTCATATACTCTTTTGCTCCCAATGTTTGGTTGCTTCCTTTAATTGCTCATGTATATATGGAGTTACATCCATCACCCCAAAAGGCTTAGTTTTGTCATTATTATTGAACATAATCAATGTTACTGGTTTGTGTGGCATGGTGTATCTAGGTAGTTTTGGAAAACAGAAGTATTGCAAAAACATTCTGATGGCATATTCCTCATTTTCTCTTCCCTTAAAATCAGGGAACTTAGAATATCCTATATATGTTTCTTTATTCTTCTTGACAAAGTTGTTATCCAACTTAGTTCCCATTGGGTAAAACTGAAGGGCTTCCTTGATATGCTCTGCTTTTATTGTGATGTTCACTTCCTGATTTTCTTTGTTCTTGACAGCACAACTGAAATATGCCTCATTGCCCCGTCCAACTTCCAACAGACTGTTCATCACCTGTACCACTCTTTCAAAATCTATAAAAAATATAGGTTCATCCAATAGCCTGTGTAATCCCACTGCTT
Source organism: Ceratopteris richardii (assembly GCA_020310875.1). Lineage (NCBI taxonomy): Eukaryota > Viridiplantae > Streptophyta > Polypodiopsida > Polypodiales > Pteridaceae > Ceratopteris > Ceratopteris richardii. Next base: position 79,106,453 of record CM035442.1, read on the forward strand.
TCCATCTTTTGTAATTGACTGCACTTTTCTGGAATTTGTAAAACTCCTTACATAGCATAGTGTACTTGTAACCTCCAACTCCTACTGTAAATATGTGCTGGCCAATAATACCCAGAGTTTCCTTGAGTTCCTTGACTATCTTTTCCGCTTCTGGAATCTCCTGCTCTTCATTAGATTCCAACTCTACCGTTTCCATTGTTGCTTCATTGTCTAAGAACCAATGTCCTCTAGACAGAGTGACTGAGTCTGCTTTGAACTCATGGATTGGTAGTTCCTTTGAATTCACCATTCTGGAGAAAATATCACATCACACAAAAAGAAAAGACTCCACCCACATGAGTCACAAGAAATGTAAAATGACATTTGTTTTGAGATGAAATGAAAGAAAAATGAAAATAAAATCTCAATTAAATCCTGACTTCCTTAAAGACTCAATTAAAGTGATCATTACATGTGTAGCAAGATGTCTAGTGCTCTCTTCTCTTCTGACAACTTTTATAAAGAAAGGAAAGATTTGAACACTATAATTAGTTGAAGAAAATTAAATATTAAAAATAAATTAAAAAATTAAAAAAAAAAGAAAAACCTGCTATACTTCTATCTATATCTTGCTTTGTGTTTTATAACTTATAAAAGAAAAATGGATAATTTTCCTCTCTTTTCTCATAAAAGAAAAATGGATAATAAATGGATAATTTTTCTCTCTTTTCTCTTTTTATAAATATATATATATATATATATTTTCATAATAATTTTTCTCTCTCTTTTTTTTAATAATTACTTCCAACTTCCTTTCTTCCCCTCCTATTTCTTTTCTCAGAAAAAAGGATGAGGTAGAACAGATTGCCATTATGTCCAAAATGTCATAATTTCTTCTCTGTAATACTCTGTGTTTTCTTATCCAAGATCCTAACTGCATATCAGATACTCATGTTCTTTTCCATTGAATCAAATCTGATTTCTTTACCCAATAACATTTAATCCTTGCTGACCCTGTTCTAGGGATACACCCATCTTCTTTTGATAAGCTGTTTTTGAATTTTTTTGGCTTCCATATCCATTTTGTTCTGGGAATTTTTTTTGATGAGCAGGGTTTGTGGGCACTTTGTTTCCACATCCTTCTTGTTCTGATGTCTTGATACTTCTGACTATGCCATAGTTGCCACCTTCCTTCTGTCTCTTCACCAACTTTTGCTCCTTCAAATTTTTCCTCATTTTGATTAAATGAGGTTTGATCATAAAGTGATTGTATTGGTAATGTCTGTGTATCTTCTAATGAAAAAGTAAATCCTTCCAGGTCTGGGTCATGAATATCCTGTTGATCTTCCTGTTCTTCATTACTCAATAAAAACATTAAAAACCTTTTGTCATTTATTGTCAACTTGAGCTTCATTTTTTCAAAATCCAAAATTACTTTACCTTGCTTTAGCCATGGTTGTCCCAAAATCAATTTTTCAATCATCAAGTGATCTGGCCATTCTTCACAATCTATTCTCATATATTCTTTATTGAACTTGACCTCAATAGAAGGTGAAGACATGCTTTGTATTATTTGTCCTTCCAAGGTTTTGCTTTTAGTCCTTTTTATGTTAAACTTATTCAACAAAGCTGAACTGATCAAATTTACCTGTGCTCCTGAGTCTATCAAGACTTTAATTTTTTCATCCTGAAAATTCATTGTGATAACAGGCAAATGTTCTTTTTCTTTTAGAGATGTGTCACAAAAAAGGACTTCTCTAATATTTTTTATTTTTCTTATCCTTTCTTTTGCCTCCTGTTGAGCCTCCCTCCTAATGGTTTCCTCTTCTTTATTCCTGTTTTGAGCTTGATGTAATCTTCTCCATTCAGAAGCAGTTAATGGAAGATCATACCTTTTAACTCTACATCCACTTATGAAGTTTGGCATGATTTTTCCATCTATATAAGCTAATTGAATAGCTCCACTATTACTGATCTGATTGATAATATATGGTCCATGCCCTTTCTTCTCAAATTTCTTTTGATGTTCCTTTACTGTGTATGCCAAAACTAAATCTCCTTCTTGTAGATCTTTTTCTTTTATGTGAACATCATGATAAGCTTTTTTCCTTTTCTTGTCTGCATATATACTCATAATTGCTTGGAGTCTAGAAGCTCCCAGTTTTTCTAATTCCATTACTCTCTCAGATAATTCATGTCCAGTCCAATTGTATTGACTACCCACCTTTAGTGTTGGAATGAGGAATTCCAAAGGTAGAACTGCATTTTGTCCATATACCAAATTAAATGGTGTGGTTCCTAATGCAGTTTTGTATGCCACTCTATAGGCCCATAGGACATTATTAAGTTGTAAATCCCAATCATTCCTGTTTGTGTTTACCAATTTTGACAAGACAGTACAAAGTACTCTATTAGTACTCTCTGCTAACCCATTGGCTTGTGGGTGATATGGGGCTGACTTTCTATGACTAATCATGAAATAATCAATTATTTTTTCTATGGTTTGGTTCAAAATATGAGTCCCCCTATCACTTACCAATTCAATTGGTAGTCCAAATCTGGTGATGATATACTCATAGAGAAATCTTGCAGTAGTCGGAGCATCATTTCTTTTTGTAGCCTTGGCCTCTGCCCATTTTGTCAGGTAATCTGTGGCCACTATTATATATTCAGCATGGGATTGTCTTGTTGGAGGATGTATGGGTCCAATGAAATCCAACCCCCATTTACTAAATGCTCTTGCTGAAATCAATGGAACTAATGGCATATTGTCTCTTTTATTTGGTTGGCTCACCCTCTGACAAATGTCACATCTTTTCACATATGTTCTTGCATCAGGAAATAGGGTTGGCCACCAAAAGCCAGAATATAATATGAGTTTAGCAGTTCTATCACTTGAGAAATGACCTCCTGCCACTCCAGAATGTGCCATTTCTAACATTTCAACGTATTTATCTTCATAAACACAAATTCTTAAATATCCATCCATCCCTCTTTTATACAATTGATCTCCTATTAATTGATACTCTTCAAAAATCATTTGTAGATTCTTTGAGTCTGCACTTTCTTTTTCTTGTTTTCCTTTCTTGTTTCTTTTCAATTCCTCAATGATGTTCTTACTCCATTCTGGGTTTTTCTGAAACCAATATAGAGTTATAAGTTCTAAATTTTGCAAGGATTGGCATTCCCAGCAGTTAGCAATATATTTTGTCACATCTTGAATCTTGTTAGGCCAATGTATTCCCATCCTATTGAGATTACTTAAGGTGACAATTATGGAAGCATGAGTACAAGGGTTCCAACAATGGGCTCTTTTCAGATATTCCTGTTGCTCCTCTTCTGGAGTACAATATTCCAATATGCCTGTAGGGTTGAGGTGATACAAGTGCCCAGCTAGCAACATAAAATTCCTGCTTTGTAATACTAAATGTGTGTTATTTCCAAATGTTCTGCAAGGTCCCATGGTTAGCAAAGGTACTAGAGTCATAGCCCATTCAGGAATACTTTCTACTTTGAACAGATATGTATTTGGCAGGTCATCATCTAAAGGTGAACTTGGTTCTTTAGCCTGAATTCTGGACAAATGATTTGCTCTCAAATGTGTTTTTCCCTGTCTGACCACCACCTCAAACTCAAACTCCATCAGTAGAAGAAACCATCTGACTATCCTACTAGTGTGACAAGGTTTGTTTACTAGATAGAGTAAAGCTTGGTGGTCCACAAAAAATTTAAACTTGTTAGCCAAAAGGTAATGTCTATATTTTTTCACAGCAAATATCATTCCCAACCCTTCCCTCTCAGTGGTTGTATAATTTCTTTCTGCTGAATTCAGTTGCCTACTAGCATAAGCCACTGGGAAATCTAATTTGCTCCCTTCTATTGGTTGTGCTAACACACATCCCAACGCATAATTTGAGGCATCCACATGGACATGAAAAATTTTATCCCACTGTGGGGTTTTTAGAATTGGTGTTGTAACCAAACAAGTTTTTAGAGTCTCAAAAGCTTGGTCACACTCTTTGGTCCACTCAAATTTTGTAATCAAAGCATACAAAGGTTTTGCTATATCAACAAACTTGTGTACAAATTTTCTATAATACCTGCAATGTCCCATAAAAGTTTGAAGTTCCTTTACATTTGTTGGTCTTGGAAGTTCTACTATGGCCTTAATTTTTTTCTCATCAGTTGAAATTCCATTTTTGGAAACTATGTGGCCTAAGATTCTCCCTTGTCTTACAAAGAACACACATTTCTCTAGATTTAAACATACTCTGTATGTTCTGCATTTCCTGAATATGTTTTCTAAATCTTCCTAATGATCCTGTCTTTTTAATGAAAAAGTACACAGATCATCCACATAAATTTCCATTACATTCCTCAGGAATTCTTTGAAGAGATGACACATCAATCTTTGAAAAGTTGCTGGGGCATTAGTTAACCCAAAGGGCATAACCCTAAAAGCATAAATTCCCCATTTTGTGGAAAAGGCAGTTTTATGTTGGTCTTCCAAAGCTATAGGTACCTGATTGTATCCTGAAAAACCATCCAAAAAACTATAAACCTCCTTCCCTGTAACTCTTCTAGAAGATGGTCTGTTATAGGCAATGGGTAGCTATCCCTTATAGTTGCAGCATTCACTTTTTTCAAGTTAATGCATACCCTAAGTTTCCCATTCTTTTTTGGTACTACAACTATAGGAGATATCCATTCTGTATATTCAATCTCATAGATGAAATTGGCAGCCAGCAGCTTGTCAATTTCTTCCTTTATTTTCGCAGAGTATTTATCATTGAAGTGTAATGTCTTTGTTTGCTAGGCTTTGCATCAGGTGTAATAGGAATCTTATGCTCACACGTTTTAGGATCAATACCTTTCAAGTCCTTATAGCTGTAAGCAAATACATCCCTATAGTTTCTGGCCAACTTTCTTAATGCTTCCTCCTCCTGATTTGTCATGTCATCAGCTATTATAATATGTCTTCCTTCCCCTTCTTCCTAGGTGATTATTACCTTCTTTGTTTGTTCCTCATTGTCATATGCCTCCCCTTTTTTCTTTTCTCTCTTTGGTTTCATTTTTAAGAGTAGTCTGTCTTCTACTTCGTAAGGGTACATCAAATTGTGGATCCTTGTTTGTCAATTTCTTAGTTTTTCCATCCTCTTGATCTTCTTCTATTTCTTTGTGTTTGTTTTTTCTATATTTGCCTGAGATTTTATCTTTTATTGCATCTGCAGCTTTTACCTCTTCCAAATATTGTGTTTTTCCATTTTTCAATATCATATCTTTTTCCTTGTCCTCTTCTGTTTCTGATACCTTTATCATTTGCATTCCTATGTGAAAAACATCATATCCTTCTTCATTTTGGAATTTCACTCCCACATACTCATCTTTGGCTAGATCCATGGTGGCCAAAATCTGGTTCCAACCATAAGGCTCAAATTCTTCATCTTTGAATTTTTGTGGTATATAGCTCTCATCTTGTAATTTTCTCCCTTCTATACAATCTTCTCTTCTTAATCTTCTTTTTCCATTTGTAAGGTTTCTTAACACATTGCACTTCCGTATTGATGATTCTGTTTCATTCTGATCTTCCAACTCTGATTCTTCACTCAATTCCTGATTTTGATGTATTTTGAACCATTCTTGAGGGAATATGTCACAATAATGACCATTTCTTAGATTCACTCTGGTTATCCTCCCTTTGCTCTGAAGGTATAGGCAATCATTACCCCAATCTTGCACAATCTGCATTTGTCTCATAAATGTTCTTCCTAGGATAATTTCATATGAAGTGGATTGTGGAAATTCAACTATGGCAAAAGTATGCTCTATTTCTATTCCACATATATCCACAATCACCTTTTCCCATATTCCTAGGGGTTTTTCTATATGTCCATCTGCCAATTGCAATATCATTTTAGTGGGTATTAATTTATTTTTTCCCCATCTTTCCCAAGTTTGTTTAGTCATGATGGCCACACCTAATCCACTATCCAATATAGCTTTGGCATGATTTTTACCAAATTGTATTTTCAGGGTTGAATTTCCTTCTTCTCCTTCACAATATCCTCCTATTTTATCAATAGGAATGTACCACAATTCCTCCAATTCTTGTGGCTGTGGATCAAAATTCTCTGGTATTGCTTCCCATTTTTTCATTGTGTATTGTAAGTGAGGATTCTGTTTTACCAATTCCTCCATTGCAGTGTGGTATAAGATTGTACATTGTTTGTCTATTTTTACCTGGAATGTAATTTGTGAGTTATCTTCTTGATCAATTGTTGCCTTTGTTTCCACGACTGCTGTTTGAGAATTGTCTAATTCCCCCATTTTGAGTTGTGCTTCTTGTATGATTTGTTTGCATTTTTGCATCCTTTCATGCTCTATATCCGGCATAGGATAAGCCATTACATGGTCTGTAGGATTTGGTCCCTCTTGAAGTCTCCCCTTGTATGCTTTTATCAAGGTGTCTAAACTCTATGAATTTCTTATCTCTGGCTGGGTTTGTGTCTTTTGAGGTGGACTATGGTTTGATTGTTCCATATTCTCTTCTTCTAGACTTTTACCCCTTCTCATTTTCCTTTCCCATCTCCATTTTCGTCTGTTTTTCTTCTCCTTTGAGACTGAATTCTTATTTTGTTCCTTAGTTGTTTCCTGTTATGTAGCTTGTGCCCTTGTTATAGCATTTACATTTACTTGGTCAAGGTCACTCAATTCTTCTTGCTTCATGATGTTGACTGTTTTTAATGGTATGTTATTAGATGTGTTTTGTTGATTTTGAGGATTTCTTGGACAATCCTTTATTAAATGTTCCCTGCCACAATCCTTGCAATAGGCTCCTTCTACTCTTAATGTAGGAGGTTGTGGACAGTCTCTAATGAAATGTTCTCCCCCACATCTATAACAAATTATCTTTTGGCTCCCTTTAAACTGAGGTTTCTGATTGGACATATAATTATTGGTTATCTACATGAATGTGGCTGTATCCATCTCAATTCTCCCATTCCCCAAATCTAGGGCTTGTAATTCTGGTTCTCTCGTCTCATATCCTTCCCACTCTTCCTGATATCCTTCATTCCAATGATAATCTTCTTTGTACGGTGATCTTATTCTTGAGTTTCCTTCTTCTATTGGTGTGTATTTGACTCGTACCACATTTGTTGGTAATGGAGGTTGTTGCCCAAGTACAGGTCTTGGTTGCTCAATAAATCCAGATTCTCTTTGGTTTGCATATTCTCTCTCCTTAATGGGTTGTTTATTGTAAAAGCATTCTTCTCTGGTATGATTTGTCCATTTTCTTTCTAGTGTATAGTATTTGAGTGTTTTCCTATCTTGTAAATGTTGTGGCTTTTGATAGGGACATTGTTGTACCAAATGATTTTCTCCACAGTTATAGCAGATTTGTAGCTATCCTAGTGTTTATTAGATTTGTCTTGGTGCTAACTTCTAGAGCTTTGGCAATTGCCTGTGCTAATTCTTCTGTTGGTGGGATTTTATCTTCATTTGTTCTTGATTGATCAAATGCTAATAGATCTTGTCCCCGGTTATCCTCTAAGTCTATTGCTTCTTTAAGACATGCTCCTAGGTCTGGACACCTTCTATAATACACCAATGTTCTCAATTGGGCACTTCTCAATCCTTCTATGAATAGGGATACTTGTCTTGCCATGGATGGTACCTCCTCTCTGGGACATCTATCAATATACTACTTGAATCTCCTGGCTGCCTCTCTAACATTTTCATCTTTTTGTTGTTTAAAGCTATGTATCAAGGTAGTTGTGCTATGTTTTATTCCAGTTTTTGAGAATTCCCCTATGAAGGCTTCAAGGAAGGATTCAATATCTAGGTACATTTCCTTTCTCAAGGGAATGAACCAGGATAATGCAGGTCTTGTTAGAGTTAGACCAAATGCCTCAAATTGGACTTTGTAATCCTCCACTTCTTCTGCTCTAATTAATTGTCTAAATTCTGCAGCATGGGCATGAGGATCAGAATATCCTTCATATTGATTTTTCATGCATTTGGCTACTTGATAGGGTCTAAGCATTCTGCCCTGATTTTGCCAATGATCTCTTCTTCTCAATGGAAAATCATTAACTCCTTCTACTTCTTTTTCAAAAGGATTTGGGGAAGTATGTGTTCTCCTACCTTGTTGTTGTTCACTATTATTGTGAGTTTCATGTGGTCTTGGCAAGTCTGATTGCCCTAGGTTCTGTTCCCAAGGTCTCTTGTCTGCACATTGCCCTAGGTCATTAGAACTTTCTGGGTCTTGTGAGAAGATGTATACACATCCCTGCCTATCCTCATATCTACCATCCTTGAATTGTGCTACTGGCGTTATATTCAGGGGAACCTCTAAGTTTCTCAATCTAATGAGAAATTTATGCATTCCATCCTGATATACATAGGTTCCAAACTTGTTTGTATACACGTATTTGAGAATGTTTCTATAATCACTAGCTTCAGAGGATTCATTGGTTTCATTTAAATTCTCCATATTAATTTCTTGCCCTAAATCTTTTTCTTGCAATTCTCCTATTACTGACTCTACCTCTTTCCTTCTTAGCTCTTGTTGAGAATGTGTGTACAATTTATTACCAGACCTAAGGATCATTCAATTAATTTCACGATTCTGTGGAGAGAATCGTGTTTTCCACGATTCTGTGGTGAGAATCGTGTTTTCCACGATTCTGTGGTGAGAATCGTGTTTTTCACAATTCTGTGATAAGAATCGTGTTTTCCACGACTCTGTGAAAAGAATCGTGTTTTTTATGATTTTGTGGTGAGAATCGTGTTTTCACGATTCTAAGAAGAGAATCGTGTTTTTCACGATTCTGTGATGAGAATCGTGTTTTCCACGATTCTGTGAAGAGAATCGTGTTTTTTTACGATTCTGTGGTGAGAATCATGTTTTTCACGATTCTGAGAAGAGAATCGTGTTTTTCACGATCTTGTGATGAGAATCGTGTTTTCCACGATTTTGTGATGAGAATCATGTTTTTTTACGATTCTATGAAGAGAATCGTGTTTTTTATGATTCTGTGGTGAGAATCGTGTTTTTCACGATTCTGAGAAGAGAATCGTGTTTTCCACGATTTTGTTCCCAGACAATCGTGATTGCTCACAATCGTTAAAAAACACAATTTTCTTATGAAAATCGTGCTCTGGGAATCGCGATTTTGTGTTTTGTTTTAGAGAATCGCGATTCTGTACAGATTTTGAAATTTTTGAGGTTCTTGGTTTTTAAGTTTTTATTCCTTCAATAGAGTCACTTTATTAAATTTTTATCATGCAATGAAAGATTTCAACAAAATTATTATTATTTCTCTGTAAAATTCAAAATTTTTAAAGTCACGATTCCGTGATTTTACTATTCTCTGAGTTTTTGTGTTCTAAACATGACATAAGAACTTGAGAGAATACAAAATTTTATTAGGAAATCCTTACCTTGCTTACTTGATCAAAAAATGTCCAAAAGCTCGTGTTTGCAGAAAGTCGCGATTCTGTCCACTCTCACTCTCTCTCTTCCTCACTCAAATGAGTTTTCTTCTGAAATTCAAGGGTTTTATAGATTCCACACAATCGCGATTTTGTTCAATACTTTCAAAATCTTCACTTTTTACTTGTTCAAGTTTTTATCCTTCACAATTTTATGATGTTAAGTCCCAATTTCTAACTTTTCATCACAAATTTCTCCCTTGATGCTACTGGTAAAAATCGCGATTCTGTACTTCTATCCCACTTTACCCACTTGATGCTCAATCCTCACTGATTTTTAGAATTTGATTTCCTTCACTTACTCAACTTAGTGAAGCCTTTTACAATTACCTACCTCAAAACCCAAATATGCACAATAATTCAAATTTTTTTCCTCTTACAGAAAATCGCGATCCTATGCAGAGAATTGTATTTTTTTTGTACTTCCTATTTTTTGCAATTTTGAGTCTTCTTTCCTCTTAATCCTCTTCAAGATTCTTCACCCACTCCTTGTCACCTGCAATTTTACATCATTAAGAAAAATTAACGATTCTATGAAGAGAATTGTGTTTTCTGAACTTCCAGTTTTTTTTCAGTTTTTTTTCAGTTTTTTAACTTTTCTTTCCACTTGTTTCCCTTTACTCTTATCAACAACCCTTCAGTCCAGCTTCCTAAGGAAAAAAGAAATTTGTTTGAATGTTTTAATGAATTTTATGAATTTTTTTTAGTATTTTGCCCTAAATTAAGGTAAAAACTTCACTTAGGGTTTCTTGTTTAGTGATCTATTGATCCTGTGTTTCCTGATTGGTTATGCTCTTTTATGCTTTGCTATCTAATCAGTTCATGAGCAAAACTTCCCAAAGAAAAATGTGCTAAGAAGTGCAAATATCAATTTATGCAAAAATAAACTCACACATTTTTTTCTTTTCAAGATGCAAATAAAATTTTTCTCAAGATTATTGCTTTGCCTTGTTTAACAAATGGATCTTATCTACTTACATCTAGCTACTTTTCTTGACTTTCCTCAATGCAATCATGTTATCTATCCAAAGATCAACAATTTTGCTTGGTACTTGGTCAAAAAGCACTCTACAAATGCAAATATAGACACCTTTTACCTTATCTTCAGCTTTCTTGATTCAGTTTGTCATACACCTGCACTTTACTCTCAAAAATGATATGAGCAACTATCAATTTGCAAGAATTTCATCACTTCTTATTCTTAAAAGATTATCTACTGCTTTCTTTTCCCAAAAGAAAAACAAAGAAACCTACCTTTTCATGTTTCCATTTCTTGATTAAAGAGTATTACCTTTTCAATGTGTTCAATACCATCAACATTAGAAGATCCAGCAAGGTCCAACTTCAATGAAGCTTTTGCTATACTCCCCGGCAACGGCGCGAAAAAAATGTTTGTTGTTAACCTTTGGAGTTGTCCTCTCCAATCATTTAGCATAAAGAATCAACAATACATCTTATATTTGTCAATCCTGGAAGTATACAAGAGACCACAGCCCCTTCTAGTGATAGAATCCAAGAAATAAGAGGAAATTGGCTGGATTTCTGAGAAATAATGAAGATGAAGAGGAATTTCTAGGGCTTTGATTATCTTGAGCAATACTACACCATTTCCAATGATCTTGGTGTCTAAAGTGTGTTATTTTCTCAACAGAACACAATCATGAAGTCAAGTCTCAAAAATGATACATGTAATCCTCAGACGAGACAATCGCGATTCTGTGAAATTTGATGATTTCCATCTCCAGCATCATTCTTCAGCAATTTCTTATTCAACACATCATGAATCAACTCTCTTCATACACATTCATAAGAAATACACAATAGAAGCTTGCAAATTCCATGGATACACATAGAATAGACTCAACAAATCAAAGAAATTCACACAAAAGGAAGAATCACGATTTTCTGTAGGAAACTTCTCTCTTTGCTTGGATAGCATCAAATACAAATAACCAACCCTCTCAAAAAAGAGGAAATTATCTTTTATACATTTTCAAGTGTCCCTTTTCACACTTGAATTTTGGTCCTTTTCTCTTCTAATCTAAAAATATGCTATCTAGGAGTTTCCAAAAATTCTAGAAAAAATACATATGATTTTAATCTACATGAGGAAGACTCTTCCTCATTTTTACATCATTTGCATAAATATGTTTACAATTTTTTAGCATTTTACAATTATCTTTCCATCAAAAATACTACTTCTAACAACTACGCGTAATCTCATGGCTAAAGCAACAGGTCCGAGCTCGCAGGCAGGAGTAAGTACTGCTGGGATTGATGTGGATAGTCTACCTATTGATGTACCTCCAACTGAACGACCCGTAGAGTTGCAACACCTCCAACAAATACCTATACCTGATCCTCCCACAGGAATAACAGAGAGGGTCCATGCCAATTCTCATTGGTTCAGTGGCATGCCAGGATCCTTAGGAGAGGCCAAGTATATTTGGGAGTCCAAGTGCGAGTATGACAGCTCATGGGTCCAATTCCAATTCTTCTCCAAGGAGTTTGAAACTTTACAGAACACACAAGATCTTCAGACCATATGGCAACGTGCAGGGCTAGCCGATTACTTCGAGGCACCCTTACCCAAACCAGATCTCCTCCGATGCTACTATCTGGTCTCAACATTACAGGCTAATGCAGAAAAGGACAAACCGGGAATGCTTGTTCTCCCTTCCTTGTTGGGCAACAACGAGTTGAAGAGGTTCGAACTTACCTTGGAATTGGTGAGCTCTGCTTTGAATATGCACGGCACACATGTACCTTCTGAGAAGGATGCTCTCATTCCCACTAACATGAAGGATCAGAAACTACTGAAGCTGAAAGATATGGAAGCACTCACACCAAACATGTCCATCCCTCTCCGTATGTGCATCCAACATTTTGCTTTCCCTAGTCAAGATCGTTTCACACAACCTCACAAAAGAATATGGTTCACTCTTCACTTGGCCGAGACAGGTGCGTTATCGATTAAGCTTCTTGTATGGAGCAATTGTATGAAGCAAATAAAAGGTCATCTAGAAAACTAGTGGTGAATGGATGTCGTGCAATCACACGCATTATCTACAGATGCTTAGCATATGATGTACCCATTGAACGTGCTTTAACTTGGGCACAACTACAAATGTTTAAGAGGCTCAAAACTGCCACACATCAATCCAAGCGTATGAGGGGCTCGATTCCATGTGTCCAGACACGTGAAGTTCTGACTACCCTAGAAGTCTCACCACGAGGGGAGGTCACTGTACCTCCCTTTACCATTAGAATACCCAGGCCTGGATCTGAAGGTACATCACAAGCTACCCCTTCGGCTCCTATCCCATTTGAATTCGAATTTCCTACGACTGGAGACATTGAAGGGATGAGCACCTTCGACTTCGAATCATTCTTGCAAAATACCCAACTCTCCGATGTTGAATTCTTCTCGAACACAGAAGAACAGGGCACCTCTTCACAAAGATGGAGGAAACCCACAGGAGGCCGCCATGTACATTGGGGTGACGATCAGCAAAATCAACAACAAGGACACCTAGAAGAAGAAGAAACCATTGGAACCCCCGCATATACAGCAGAATTCTGAAGGCTGTATCAAATCATGGAACGAGTGCGATCGCAAGAACTGCTCACTGAACAAAGCAATAGGGTGCTCATGGCTCCTCTTGGAAGAAGTTGGAGTCGACTCAGAATTCAGTAGAGTCTCTTATTGGTGGCGAAAACTTATGGTGTAGTAGAAGCAGTTCGAACAGCTATACAGAAACCCCTCGTTCAATATGATCCGCGACGATTCCAAACACGACCACGATCTAGCAAAAATATCCAGATCCCAACTACTACAGGGGAAGGACCTATTATTACATCTGAACCCGTTGAGACAACCTCCCAAGTAGCTGTAACTTCTGGCCAAGAGCACTCAGTCACCCATGATGAATCAACCAAGCCACTACCACCCACACCCCCACCATCGCCTCCTAGAACAGAAGCCGTGGAGATCACCTTGACCACTCAACCCACCGAGCAAACCTTCATCTTCCGCACTCCCACCTCCAGCAACCTTGTTCTCCACCTATGAAAACCCACTCTATGAAGCCACCACCATCACAACCCAATCCACCGAATCGCTCATGGAAATAGCCATAGGACAACCAGCCCCCACACCCTCAGCCATAGGCCATCCTAACTCTAGATCCATATTCTTTGGATTTCCGACCACCACTCCACCTTTCATGGCCTTTCCGCCTCCAGGAGCTCACCTCCAAACCCCGATCCCGCCAATCCTCCAATCCCTCCATACCTTTCTGTCCTGAACATTCCAACACAGGTCTCCACCTTTTCCTTTATTTTCAGTTCCCGCACCCACTTCTCATCTATTCACCACAATCACGCACACACCACCTACCGTTCCAATGTATATGGTAGACACCACACTTGCATCCACCCCCGAAAGTATGGACATTTTGCCACCCACAACACCTCCCCCACCCCCCACACTTCCACCTTCTCCCATTCCCCCTCCACCAATTTCACCCACGCACGCATCTCCAATAGACACATCATTCACTCTTTCCCTTCCCCAATCCCCTCCCCTTGCATCTTACATTGTACAAACCACACCCTCATCCATAGGCAATGCATTGGACACCATGCTCGCATGTATATCACAGTTAAGGATAGAGTACAATCAGCTCCAGCAACATGGTGCAATACTGCAGGAGCACTCGGAGGTGCTACAAAATCATCTTGTTGTAGTAGAAGAGGAGAATACCCGCCTTCACACCCAATTCCGAACTTTACAAGAGGCTCATAGCATTTTGAAGGTACAGTTACTAAAGACAGATCAAGAAGCAATACAAGTGGTAGAAGGCCATCTACAAACACAACTAGAACGCAATTCAAAACTTCAACGAAATATGGCACTTCTTAGAAGACACCTTGCAGCTGCTAGAGAATCGACGCCTACAACTCCAGAATCAAGAAAATGTAGAAGCAGCTATCAAAAGCACACCTGGGATACCCATTAGTCCCTCAACCTTTCAAGTTGTGACACCATATAATATCAAGATCATCTTGGAAGACTACGCTACTCTACTTGAAGCACATGATCAGTTGTCAGAAGAACTAGATCAATTGAAGCAGAAACAACAGAAAGACACGACATCTGCCCCTGAAACCTCCTCTTCCACTGCTTCGCTTCTCACAGACTCAGAGGCCCTAAGAGAGCTCCAGAAACAGGTCACAGAATGCAAACACGCCTACTACAATATGAAAGACCACCTTCCCCACCTGAGGCCCCCACCGATGAAGAAACCGTACAAATTCCTGTGGAACAGACATTTGAAGAAGATTATGAGCCACAACCCATCCCAGGGGGAAGACAAACAGATGAAGGCCAAGACACATTTGAGGCACCACGACCTCCATGGTTAAAACAGGTGGAAGAAATTGGGAGTTCACATGAAGAGCGCATGTGGCGCAGAATCAGGCCATGAGAATCATAGAAGATACAGTATTACAATCTAATTACTTCAAGAACTTTTCATCTAGACATCTCATTATATCATCAGAGCTACAATACAGGCCTTACTATGTTCTTTTGGCAGATTACAATTCAGAAATACAGAGAGTCACAGGGAAGATTCCTTCCTTCGCAACACAGTTTCAACCTGAAGACCTACCTCTAGAAGTACAAAAGGGTAGAATCTTTGAACCAACATGGCCGCAAAAACTCCTAGAGACATATCCTGAAATGCTTCGCACATGGAACCACACTCCTTTGCATCTACTGTACAATCCATGCTACGGCACAGTTCCACGACGTAGGTCATGGAAAGCATTCAACATCAAAGTGCAGAACAGCGCCCAATGTAAAGAATGCCTCAACTATCCTTATATTGTGCCACCATAGGGTCCACCGTCAACAGCGTACATGATGGCAACAATTCGCCATTGGATGCCTCGATTGAAGCCCATGCCGGATGTTGCAGCTCAAATGATGCTCAAAATTTTAGATATGATGCAAGTTGTGCTCAAAACTTTTAGGAATGCAGAAGCATCACAAGTACGTCTGCTGCGGTTTACCCATGGAAATTACGATTTGGTGTACGACATGAGCACCACCCCCAGCATTTGTGTGGCTTATGCCTGGCATGCACGCATCAAATACCTCCCTGCATGCTATAAGCAAACATTCGAGGACATGTTCAGGTCAGGTTTCTGGGAGTATCACTCGGAGGTTTTTGCACCGAAGCCGACACACCTGCTTCACCTCTTTGCATGTGAACAAGCTATGTACTCCGAGTATTACACAATGCCCCAACCAGATATCCCAAGCGCAATAAATTGGGATGCACTGCAAGCTGATCTCGCACGAGGATTACGGATAGGAGAACACGAACTAGCCACCAATGTTATCGAATACTACATTGACCACCCTATAGAACAGAGGTCTGTCAGGGGCGACAGACGCTAGGAAGGGGGGAGTGTTGTCATACAAGTCATAACCAGATCATACAGGCACAAAGGAGCAGTCACACACAATACGACAACAAGGCCTAATCATTTTTTTCCATAAAGTATTTCCAATTCAAGTGATTTTCATCACTACACACACATTATAAATCCCATTTTTGCTAGAATAGACTCCATTTTGTTCAAGCCGAGGAGTCCTCGAGCTTGAGGAGTATTAGAATTAGCTACATACCAATTTTCATAATTCTTAGACTTCGTTTGAGCCCTCAAATAAGCTCTAGAACCTAATTTTTAACTAGGCTGGACACTAGGTCTGGACAAGGCCAAAGCTAGTGAGAAAACTATAAAAAGAGCTAGAGAGCTCATTTTTGGGGTTAGATTGTTTGTGAATTGAGCTTATGGTAAGAGACTTTTTGACTAATGCAAAGAACTCCATTGTTCCTATCCTTGTTCTTGCCTTGTTTGCCCGTGTGTGTGTATGTGTGTGCATGTATGTGTGCTTCTCACTCCCACACTTGTGCCTTCACTTGCTCATAGTCTTCCTACTAGTCCTCACGTCTCCACGGATTGACAATTATGAGGTGGATCTCCTCACGTTGGTACTCACCATTGTGCTAGAGTGACACTTGCTAAGTGGGTTGGGTAGTTGAGGTGATATTTACAGCTTCCGTTCGAGGAGGTGATGGGGGAGGGGGAGGGATCGGTGGTAGTGGTTCGGTTGACTCATCCTGGGTGATAGGGATCTCTTGGCCAGTGGTTCCTGCTGTTTGGGAGGTTGTCTCAATGGGTTTGGATGTAATAATAGGTCCTTCCCCTATAGTAATGGGAATCTGGATGTTTTTACCTGACCGTGGTCGTGTCTGGAATCTTCGTGGATCATATTGAACCGAAGCCTCTTAATCGCTGTTCGAGTTGCTTCTACTCCCCCGTATGTTTCTGCCATCAATAAGAGACTTTCATTGTATTCTGAGTCGACTCCGGCTTCTTCCAATAGCTGAGCCATGAGCACCCGATTGCTCTGTTCGGTGAGCAAGTGTTGCAACTGCACTCGTTCCATTATTTGATATAGCCTCCGGAGTTCTGTTGTATAAGCTGGGGCTTCAGTTGTTTCTTCTACTTCTGCTTCTTCTTCTGCCTCCGAGTGTTCTAGTTGTTGCGACAAAGTTCTCTACTGCTCCTCATCCCAATGTACATGGCGGCCTTTTGTGGATTTCCTCCTTCTTTGGGAAGATGTGCCCTGTTCTTCTGTATCTGAAAAGAACTCTACATCAGAGAGTTGTGTATTCTGCAAGAATGATTCAAAGTCGAAGGTACTCATCTCTTCAGCGTCTCCAGTCGTAGGAAATTCGAATTCAGGAGGGACAAGAGGAGCCGAGGGGGCAACTTGTGATGTGCCTTCAGATCCAGATCTTGGTATGCGAATGGTAAAGGGAGGCACAGTGGCATCCCCTCGTGGCGAGACTTCCGGGGTCGTTAAAACTTGGCGTGTTTGGACACAAGGAATAGAGCCCCTCATGCACTTGGATTGATGTGTGGCAGATTTGAGTCTCTTGAACATTTGTAGTTGTGACCATGTTAAAGCACGTTCAATAGGTACATCGTATGCTAAGCACTTGTAGATGATGTGCGTGATTGCACAACATCCATTCACCACGAGCTTTCTATATGACCTTTTATTTGCTTCATACAGCTGCTCTATAATCCATGTAGGAAGCTTAATCGGTAATGCACATGTCTCTGCCAAGTAAAGAGTGAACCAAGTTTGCTTGTGGGGTTGAGTGTACCGATCTTGACCGAGAAATGCAAAATGTTGCATGCACATGCAAAGGGGGATGGAAACATTTGGTGTGAGTGCCGCCATATCTTTCAACTTTTGTAGCTTTCGGTTCTTCATATTAGTGGGGATAAGAGGATCCTTCTCAGAGGGCACATGCGTGCCGTGCATGTTGAATGTAGAGCTCACCAATTCCAATGTGAGTTTTAACCTTTTCAACTCATTGTTTCCCAGTAAGGATGGAAGAACGAATGTGCCAGGTTTGTCTTTTTCTTCATTAGCCTGTAATGTTGAGACCAAATAGTAACATTGTAAGAGGTTTGGTTTGGGTAAGAGTGCTGCAAAATACTCGGCCAACCCTACATGCTCCCATATGGTCTGTAGATCTTGTGTGTTTTGGAGAGTCTCAAACTCCTTGGAAAAGAACTGGAATCTAACCCATTGCTTATCATGCTCACACTTTGACTCCCAGATATACTTGGCCTCTCCTAAGGATCATGGCATGCCACTGAACCAATGAGAATTGGCATGGACCCTCTCTGTTATTCCTGTGGGAGGATCAGGTATAGGTATTTGTTGGAGGTGTTGCAACTCTATGGGTCGTTCAGTTGGAGGCACATCAATAGGTAGACTATCCACATCAATCCCAGCAGTACTTACTCCTGCCTGTGAGCTCAGACCCGCTGCTTCTGCCATGAGACTGCTTGTATCTGTTGATGCTTATCTGCTGGAAGAAGAGAGGCACATTAGTATTGCATAGGAAACAGGATGTTAAGGTGTTCCCTCCACAATACTAACATGACATTTCAAGTGGTTAGGGGTTAGTGGGTTAGTGTTCATCCTAGATGCATACTTTGGATGTGCAATGTACTCGGAGTGCACCTACATCAGAGGGGACAGATTTACAAAATTGGGTCAGGCGGTTTGATACGGGGTTTAAGTCTCCAAACTTTGATGGTGGAATCGTAACTTGTATTAGTGAAGACACGTAAAGGTTTGTGGACTGGATTGTGTTGGATTTGGGACTTTTTGGGTACCCATTTCCCGACATTCCTAGGTGTGACCGAAGATGTAGTGGTGTGGAGTGTAGATGTTTGCCCTGAGATTTGTGCCGAGGGTGCTTGTGAGTGTTGATTCAATCTTGTGAATGGGGGTGAAGCTATTTGAGCTCGTAAGCAAGTCTTGGGCACCCATATGTGTCTAGCATTCGGGATAGCCTTCATTGACCGCTTTGGAACCCAAATAGAAATGGTTTGTCTAGATTGATTCCTCGGATACTCCTTCGTTGTGATCCTAGATGGTGTAGCGCGTTTGGTGCATCTTTGGGATCCTATCTCCAAATTTGAGGGTTGTTCACCCTTGCATACCCATATCTGCTTCATGCCAAGAGGTATGTTATATTTCACTAGTCATAGCTCATGCTTCTTCATTATCGGCCTTCTTTGTGAAGTATGTTGTCCTGCTTGCTTTCCTCGAATCCTCTTTGGAAAAGAAGGGAACTCCTCTTTGACTTCTGCACTTTTGTCAAGAGTGACAATCTTCTGCACCATAGAAATTTGGACAAGACTAACATCGTTATCTTCATGTGTGTTCTTGGAGGGACCAAGATTTGGTGCCTCTTCTAGTGGCCTAAGTGCTTGATTTTCTGATTCAATCATAATGCGGTTTTGGCCTACCCAAGCTTGAAGAAGTCCACTTCTTAGGTTGAGGTTGGCTGCATGATCATAGATCCAGCCTTGGCCCAAGACAAGAGGCTCGGTCAGATCCTCCTCTTCACATACTAGCACTTTGACTGCCATTAGAACCTCTTGAATGTAGAGGGGAAGTTCCACCTCACCCATGCAAGGGGTTTCCACACCTCCCAATCCTATGAGATATGCCTCTATAGGATTGACCTTCAATTGCAGTTCTTGGCAGTAAGAAAGTCAAACTGTACTAGTCGCTGCTCCGGAGTCAATTAAGGCTCTCATGGTCCTTGCACTCCCTCCTTGTCCTACTTCTAGGGTCACAAAAGGTCGCCGATCAACTATCATATGGGAACGTTCACCTCAAGCCTCACACATGGCCATGTGATGACCTAGAGCTTCTTGAGTGTCAATCATAGGCTGATCTCTACCTTGTCTTCTCAATTTCATTCATAGGATGCGTTCTAAAGCTTCTGCCTGTGCTTCTTCTCGAATTCGCTTCTCCTCTTCTTTACGTTTCTTTGCAGTATTGAGCCGATTTAGCATCTCTTCTGTTAGGGGTTCTTGATATAACTTGACTCTACAACTGCTTATGTAACTTGATAGAATATCTCCTTCTAGAGTGGCTAGTTGAACCACTCCACTTGTGGAGATCCTATTGATAATCATTGGTCCATAGCCTCTCTTCTCTAACTTCTGTGTATGGTGCTTCAAGGTGTAGACTAGGACTAGGTCTCCTGCTTGCAAGCCCTTATCCTTCACATGTGCGTCAAAATATGCTTTTTGCCTTTTCTTGGCTCCATAAATTCCTACTGCAGCTCTCAATTGTGTTTCACCTAATCGTTCAAGATTGAAGAGTCTAGAGGAGAGCTCATGGCCTGTCCAGTCATGCTCTTGTGCTACTTTCAATGTAGGTATCAAAAAGTCCAATGGTCGCACTGCATTTTGGCTGAATACCATCTGAAAGGGTGTGGCTTGGAGTACCGTTTTATAGGCAACTCTGTATGCCCAAATAGCATGGTGTAACTATTTGTCCCAATCAGAGCGTTTATTATTAACCAATTTTGTCAATACATTGCATAGAATCTTATTTGTGCTCTCAGCATGTCCATTAACTGATAAGGGGCAGACTTCTTATGTATCACCAAGAATTCTTGGAGAAGGTTTTCTATGACTTCATTCAAGAAGTGTGTGCCTTTATCACTCACTAACTCTATTGGCAATCCGTATCTAGTGAACACATTCTCAAATAAGAACTTTGTTGTCGTTTGAGCATCATTATTCGTGGTGGCTTTTACTTCTACCCACTTGGTTAGATAGTTTGTGGCCACAATGATGTATTCAGCATGTGAACCCTTGGCAGGGGGATTAATAGGACCGACAAAGTCTATTCCCCATTTAGAGAATGCACGTCCACCCATCATAGGTTTCAATGGCATGTCATCTTTGCGTATAGGATACTGAGTTCGCTGACAAACATCACACCTCTTCACATAGGTATGTGCATCCATGTGAAGGGTTGGCCACCAAAGACCTGCAAATAGTAATGCCTTGATCACTCGATCTAGTCCAAAGTGTCCTCCTACTACACCTTGATGAGCAATCTCCAAGATCTTCAGATATTTGCTCTCGTGGACACACGCTCTAAGATACCCATCTTTTCCTCATCTGTATAGATTAACTCCAATTAGAGTATAATCTAAAGCTTCTTGTTCTAAGCTCTTATGTCTGGCCATTGTCATCTCCTGAGGGAATGTTTTCGTTCTTAGGAAGGCAACTAACGATTCACTCCACTCTGGCATTAAAGACACTCGATAAAGAGTGGCATGTTCCACTGGTGGTTTAGTGCAGCAGATTGGGCATTCCTTGCGCATCCTATGGACATCTGCTTCCATAGTTGGCCAATGCACTCCGAGTCTCTTTAGTGTTTGTAAAGTTCTTTGCCTTGAGGATTGTTGCTCTAATGCACCCACATGTGCTAATTGCAACCACTTTGCGTACTCATCCTCTTCCACACAACAAGATAATATTCCTTGATCCATGTACTTGTACATACTCCCTGCCATGATATGGTGCTTTTGGGCCTTTACTACCTCCCTATCTTGAGTGTTGACTATTGGATGTTTAGGCCCATATGTCAGTAATGGCACTAAGGTCTTGGCCCACTGTGGTACAACTTCCAAATTAAACAAATAAGCATCAGGAAGATCATCTGATACTCCTTATGGAGCCTCTCCGGATGTGAGCCTTGAGAGATGATCTGCTCTCAAATGAGTCTTGCCTTTTCTCACCACTACCTCAAAGTTATATTCCATTAGTAAGAGAAACCATCTTACTAATCTACCCGTATTGCATGGCTTGTTTACCAAGTACAAGAGTGCTTGATGATCAATAAGAAATTTAAACTTATTTGCAAGCAAATAGTGTCTAAACTTTTTAACCGCATATACCATGCCTAATCCTTCTCTCTCAGTAGTGGTATAATTCCGTTCAGCTGCATTTAACTGTCTACTAGCATAGGCAATTGGAAGATCCATATTACCTTCACCCGTAGGTTGTGCAAGTACACATCCAATAGCATAATTGGATGCATCCACATGGACATGGAATGGCTTGTTCCAATCCGGTGTAGTCAAGATTGGTGTTGAACACAATCGTCGCTTAAGCTCATTGAAGGATTTCTCGCACTCATCTGTCCACTCGAAATTGATCAAAAGTCCGTACCGAGGCTTTGCAATGCTGGCATACATGTGTATGAAACATCAGTAATAGCCACAATGCCCTATGAAAGCTTGCACTTCCTTGACATTCCTTGGCCTAGGTAGTTCTGAGATAGCTCTCACTTTCTCTTCATCAGTGGATATGTGTTCTTTGACACTATGTGTCTCGAAATTGGTCAAAAGTCCGCACAGAGGCTTTGCAATGATGGCATACATGTGTATGAAACATCGGTAATAGCCACAATGCCCCATGAAAGCTTGCACTTCCTTGACATTCCTTGGCCTAGGTAGTTCTGAGATAGCTCTCACTTTCTCTTCATCAGGGGATATGTGTTCTTTGACATTATGTGTCCTAGAATCTTGCCCTGCGTGACTTGATATTCTCTATATATTTTTTGGGTTTAAGCAGACTTGATATTCTCTACATTTATCAAAGATTTGTCTCAGTTCAGGTATATGGGTATGCCTGATGTTGGAATGAGCACAAAGATCATCAACATAGACTTCCAAATTCTTCCTCAAGAACTCTTTAAATACATGGCACATTAGTCTCTGGAAGGTTGCAAGAGTATTGGTAAGCCCAAATGGCATTACCCTAAAAGCGAATATGCCCCACTCTGTGGCAAAAGCCGTCTTATGCTGATCTTCAAGTGCAATGGCTACTTGATTGTAACGAGAGAACCCATCCAGGAAGTTGTACACTTCCTTGCCTGCTACCCTTTCTAATAGATGCTCGGTGATTGGAAGCGGCTAACTATCTCTGATAGTGGTTGCGTTAACCTTCTTCAAGTTAATGCAGACACATAATTTTCCATTCTTTTTGGGTACCACTACAATGGGGGATTACCATTCAATGTGCTCAATTTCATAGATAAATCCAACTTCCACCAAGCAATCTATCTCTTCTTTGATCTTGGCAACATAGTCATTGTATGTGTATGACTTTTGTTTAGAGTGTCTGGCCTCTGAGGTCATGGGGATCGTATGTGAGCATATATCAGGGTCTACACCTTTTAGGTCCTTGTAACTCCATGCAAACACGTCTCCATATTCTCGTAGTAAGGCTATCAATTCTTGCTCCTCATCCTCACTTAAGTCGTTGTTGGCAGTAGCCAGAGGCATAGAAGACACGGAAGCATGTAAAGACAGAGCAGCGAGTCAGTCGGATCTTTTTTCAAAGAATTATGTCTTAAAATACTTTTCAAAAACCTCCAACAGTGATTTTTATCACTATTGTAACATATGTAACATAGAAAAACCCTTTTCTTAATTTCTAGCTCCATTTTGTGCAAGCCGAGGAGTCCTCGAGCTTGAGGAGCTTAGGTAGAATGAGCGTATCAATTTTGGTTATTTTTAGACACCGTTTACCCTTTCAAATAGCATCTAGGACCTATTTTTTAACTATGCCGGTCACTAGATGTGAAACCGGTCAAAACTAGTCTAGAAACTATAAAAAGAGCTAGAGAGCTCATTTTTGAGGTTGGTTAGTGTGAGCTTGGAGCTATTTTGAGCTTGTAATTGAGATCTTGAGCAATAGAGTTGATTTCTCACCTTCCATTGTGTCTTGCTTGTCTCTTCGTAGTGTGTGTGTATGTGTGTGTGCATTTCTATGCTTCTCATCTTCACTCTCACTTCATCTCACATTCACGATCTTCATATCACTCCTATCTCTTCCGCCGATTGACATTAAGGAGGTGGAGCTTCTTAACGTGGTTCTCACCATTGTGCTAGAGCAACACCAAATTTGGTGCCGTTGCCGGGGATCGAGTCTAGGAGGAATGTGTGATGGTAAGAGTATAGCAAGAAGTGGTGTTGGAAGGTAAAAATTTCAGTTTTTGTTGTTGTTTTTAGTTAGTTTTTAGTGTTTTTCACCTCCCCCACACTCCATCTTCATCACCGCATCATCATCTCCAACTCCAAAAAAATCAAAAAATTCACCATATCCACCCATTCTCCTCATTTCCCCTCATTTGTGCATGTGCGAGAGAGAGAGAGAGAGCTTTTGTGCTTGTGTGTACGTGTGTGTTTTTGAGTTTTCTTGCAGGTACAGAGCTCCAATGCACCAGGAAGGCTGCAAAAAGGTAAGAAAATCACTTTCTGTCAGAAATTGCCGACTGTGTCAGACCATCGCGATGGTCTGCCAAGTTCGGAATTTGAGGTAAGCGAGTTCATGGGCGTGTAGGCGACCCTTGCGCCTCTAGGAATCCATTGCTGCATTTCAAAAATTCACACTTTGGTGGACCATCACGATTGGCTCAGACCATCGCGATTGTGCCACACCATCGCGATTGGCTCACGCCATTGCGACGGCTCGGCCGGACCATCGCGACGGTCTCACGCCATCGCGACGGTTCACTTGAACCATCGCGACGGTCCTTGACCATCGCGACGATCCCGTCGACCCCACGCCATCGCGATTGGCCCATGCCATCGCCTCGATAGTGCCACGTGGTAAGCTAGACCATCGCAATCGCTCACTAGCCACGCCATCGCGACGAGACCCTTACACCATCGCGACAGCTCAAAATTGGGACCATCGCGATTGGCTCACGCCATCGCATCTGTGACCATCGCGATGGTTCACTTCGGACCATCGCGACGGTTCACGTTGAGCGTTGACTAACACCATCACGATTGTTCACTCAATCGGACCATCGCGACGCCTCACCCCGACCATCACGATTGCTCACATTTAGACCATCGCGACCGTGCACTTCAGATCATCGCGACGGTTCGCGCATCACGCCATCGCGACGGTTCGCCTAGACCATCGCGACGGTCCCAGACCATCGCAATCATCTCAGACCATCGCGATTGCTCACCCCAAACGCAAATTTTAGGGTTTCAATTTTTGGCCAATTTTGGGGCTATTTTTGGGAAATTTTTGGGTGATTAGACTCATAGGAGACCCCTTAGCTCATATTTGGAGAAAAACCTGTTGGTCAGTTTTTACCCCCGAGGGCCTGAACGCTCATATCTTTCTCATCCGAAGTCTGTTTTTTGAGCTTTATAGCTCATTAGAAAGATCTTGACGAGTACTACGTGACATCAACTGTTTTTTTCAAAAAGAATATGTTGATTTTTTGAGAGGATATTTTTGAGGTTGACCATCTGTGGGACTAGGAAAGAAAGGGGGCTTTGGAAGAAAATTTTGGGCAAAAGGGAAAGGACTTTTAAAAGTGTATATACTCAAGTGCTTGATCATCCAATTGGGATATTGGTCTAATATTGGATTTTTCCAGGTCTAGCAAAGGCAATCAAGGGCATTCAAGCCAAGGCAGTGAAGGGCATAAAGCTTGGGAAGCGCGGCTTCTTGGGCATCAAAGCAACCAGAAAAGCTGATTCGAGGTTGGAAGATTACTCAACCCCCTCAGTCATTTTTTTGCTTAGGATAAACGTTAGCATTGTGGATTCAAGACGATAGGAACGCCTCAAGTTCAAGAGACTAAATTTATCAAGTCTAAGACTAAAGATAAGGGTGTGTGATACGAAAACCTAAAGGAAAGAACCTAAGTCTGACGGAACGAGAACTCAAAGTACCACAGATAGTTGAAATTCCTTACGCATACATTAAGACAAGAATCTAAAGAAATTTAAAAAGAATCAAGAAAGTAATAACAAAGAATCATTGACGATCTGAGCGTGTAGTGAGTGTGCAAGGAAGAAAATTAATGAACCTTAGATCGGGCAAACACATAGGTAAGTCAGACCGACGAAGCCTTAGATCATCAGAGGCAAGTGGAGGAACTACTGCACGATCGTGGGCTCAACAATTGAACACTAGTTATCCCTACGAGAGCTCAGATACTAGCGAATCAGAAATGGCATTTAGCACAGAAAGACCAGAAGGAGGGTCAAATGTAGCATACTTAGAAAGACCAGAAGGAGGGTCAAATGTAGCATACTTAGAAAGACCAGAAGGACCCTATAGGACTCAATTGGAGTTTCTTTAAACCAACCGCTTAGGTGCCCGCATCTATGAGGATGGTTTGAGAAGACAAGTGGTGCAAATGCATAACCCCAATCAACCCATTGGATTGGAACGTCCAGTGGTGAAATTTGAAAGAGACGCATACATAGACAAGGAAGGAACGATGTATATCTTAAGTACGCAGCCAAACAATACCAATGAATTTGGCGTGATTCAGTTAGAAACGGAAGCGAGAGCACAAGGAAAAGATCCAATAGAAGAACCTAGAACACCTAGAGGGAAATCTGTACTGACACGAGTACTAGTTCCAGATTGGACCCCTCAGGATAACAGAAGCATAGAGTTGTTTGTAAATAAAGAAACAGATGAAGCATTTTGGAGGTACAGAATGGAACAACCTAGCGAGGTTGGTTCCATTATAATCTACGAGTTCAAGGACCCGGATACACCTGGAAAGGTTGTATACCTGGATGAAACTTCAGAAAGAGTCTTTGTGGTGCTTGACCACGCTAGAAACACGTACACATGGAGAGGTGAATTGGTATTCCCTCCATCATGAACAAACGTAAACGTGAACCAACAAGGGGCAGGAACATCCTCAGCCCATGGTAACCAAAGAGAGAAAAACAAAGATAGACCCGAAGTAAGCTTCAATCATCCCATAGGGAGAGATAGAACAACCACGGACACTAATAGAGTTGATAGACAAAGAGAACATGGAATACTAGGTGGTAGAGATGATTTTCCTCTACCGAGACCACGAGAACACGCAAGAATACTGAGACCCACTCAGTTAGTAAAATCCATGAAAAATTACTTTGATGGGACAGGAGATCCCTATGACCATGTCGCAGAATTCAAGCAAGTACTAAGAGCATAACAAGTCGAAGACATGTTCACGCAATACAATGCTTTTGGACTAACGTTAAAGAACACAGCTTTAACTTGGTTCCAACCATTACAACAAAGGCAATTTAGAGACATCCATCACTTTTTAGAGTCATTCATCACTGAATTCTCTAAAAGTAGGATTAGACATGACATGTCTTCGTTGATTCATAGCTTCAAACAGATCCCTCAGGAAACAGTTAGACTGGCAGGACGTAGGTTTAGACAATATGTTGAAAGATGCCCAATGCAAGAGTTACCCTCACAAGCCAAGCAAGTGTCATTGTTTTTAGATGGCATGTTGAGCTCTAAACTACGCTCCTATGTGTACCTAAAAGAACCCAGATCGCTAGAGCAGTGTGTAAGAATATGTATAGACATTGAGACAACTTAGGAGATGAGTTGGAACTCTCAAAATTCTACAAGGACTCGGACTGTTCTTCTCTAGCATCCACAAAATTGTCTAGCTCGATAGAAGACCTAGCAGAAAAAGTGGCCCAGAAACTAGGAGTTTCTAGTAAACAGGTGCCCAAGTTAACAACTAACGTACGTTGTTACACCTGTGGTGGTGATCATATGGTTAATGTGTGCCCCAATGCAACACAACCGCAAGCCAACCCTAGTGGCCAGTACTGCACAATTGAGAGAAGATACACAAATCACATGGCTCAAGACTGCCCATACAACAAACAAGCAGTAAGACAGAACTACCCGCAAGCATACGCACAACCAGGTAGGTATCAAGGCCATTACAATGCCCATCCTTATTACTATAGGCCTCCTCAAAACTACCCATATCAGGCTCAACAGAGACCTCAACATGTCTTAGCTCAGCAGCCATCCCCACCAGCGAATGTCATCTCAGTCAAATACGCTGCTGCAAAAGAGAACCTAAGTAGGGCTTTAGTTCCCTCTTCACCCTTGATCACCAAAAGTGACCCGAACTCTAACAGTTTTGACTCTACTCATGTAGATAGTCCACCCACTTATTACACGGAGTCACCAAAACACGTGGAGACATATCATTATGATAGTCCACCAGTGGAACCTAGTTGGGAGCCCGAATACGCTAATGTGATGTACACGAACCCAAACCCACGGCCCCAATTGAGACAGCAAAGACCACAGGGCCCTAGAGGACCATGCTTTAGGTGCCAAGGAGATCATTTCATAAAGGATTGTCCACATCCTCCAATATCAGGACAATCACAGTACTATAACATACAAGGCTTTTGTGCCGATTGTGGCAAAGAGCACATAATCAAAGATTGTCCTAAGAACCCAGTTAACGCTTCAAATGTGACACCGATCAACATGATAGGTATTGTAAACAACATAGATGGATCCAACCCTACATACGTGCCTATCCAAACTATAACAAGAGCCCAAGCGCTCTTACAGAACCAACAGCTTAATCAGTAGAAAGTAGCCGGAAGTAGTGAAGTTGCAGAATCTAGTAGTAAAAAGACAAAATCTTGGAAAGGTTCTAGAGAAAGAATTAAGAGAAAATGGAGTAAGAAGATAACTGAGTTGGAAGGAAGTTTAAAAGAGTCGAGGGCCAAAATCCTATAATTGACTTCACAGGAGTTGAATCAAGAGAACCCAGCTCAGAAATCAGGATCAGTTTTAGCGGAACCCATACCAGAAAACCTAGACATGATGTTTCGTGCATATCAAGCTAGGATAAAAGAAGGACCTCAAGTAGCGGAAATGAGTAAAAACTACCCTCGAGCAGACTTAGAAATTGAGAGGACTAAACTTTGCATGAAGATGGTAGAATTAGCACAATCTTTGTTCGAAGCCTCTAGATAACTTAATTGGAATAACATGGCAAAACCTGAACTACACTTTCAAGGACTAATGGAGAGGCTAGAATACTTGATAGAAAGCAAAGAGAAAAAGGATCAGTATAGGAATCCTATCATCCCAGAGACACAGGAAAGAAATGCACCATCCCTATCTCAAGTACCCAATACAGAGAATCAAGACAATCTGTCTTCCATACATAGATACTCACATGAATTTTTGAGAGAAATCCAAGAAGAAAAGTGGAGAAAAGAACAAGGAACTCATCCTCCTATTCAAGAAATAGACGACTTGCAGGAACAATTTCCCCAAGACATTCCCTCTATTTATGATGATGTAGAGGAAGAGCAACTGAGTGAACACACAGGTTTTGAATCCAATCCTTTACAAGAATTACCTCAGTTCACAGGAGCTTGGGAAGCTAAGTCTATTAGCATGAGAGCACCCACGATAATAGTGAGGAATGAAGAATCAGTAATCCCAAGAAACACGGAAGTGATCAAGAACACTAAAGTACAGTGTAATCTCACTCTAGAGGAGTTGTTAAAGGTTAAACCAGAACTGTGGAAGCACGTAGCAAATCAATTCCCTGAGCTTGCTACTACTCTCTCACAGATAGGAACACACAAGAAGGTACCAGAGATACCCGTAGAAAAGACAGGAGATGTAAGTGAAGGAGAGGAAGGTAATACTTATCTTCCAATAACTCATCAGGGCTACACCACGAAAGCCATCTTAGATTCAGGAGCCGGAGTAGCCATCGCTACCACCGCTTTATGGAAACGTTGGGGTAAGCCAGCACTCAGACCTACCTGGATGAAGCTACAAATGGCTGATGGACACATAGAAAAACCGTTAGGCTTACTAGAAGGCATATCTCTCACCACTTGTGGTGTGGAGTTTGAGCATACCTTTGCCATTTGTGATTTTAGTAAAATTCACGCTTATGAGATGATATTGGGACAACCATTCATGCGTCAGTTGCAAATTGTACAAGATTGGGGAACTAATTCTTTGTACTTGCAACATTTAGGAGTGACTACTAAAGTCAATCTTAAAGACTATTCACATCGACATGTACCCCCAATACAATGGAATACCATCCATAAGACACCAGTAGAAACAGAATCTGTACACTCATTAGAGTCAGACCCCTCATGGTTGCACGAGGACACTCATTTATGGATGTGTAAAGTAGCAAAACAAGAGGAAGAACGGTTAGAAGCCAGGACCTTAGGTGTAGAACAACATCCACGAACCCTTCAAGACCCAGCTTACGCACCAGTAGTATTCCCAGATGAAGAGTTTGAACCCCATGGTTGGGCAGAAATCCTAGCAACCATGGATGTAGCCATCAATTTGAAGAATGGACACCCCACTGTGACGAGGATGGCTATGACATCTTAGTTTTCATGATAGAACCAATCGTGTGTGATTCAATCTTAGAAGAGTGTGAACCGAACACTGATGCATTTGAGGATGCAAGTGATTTCGATTTAGAGTCAATCATTATGGACTCACCCTTTGCATCAAAAGAAGAATATTTCTACGAGGTAGAGACTCACCCTCAGAGACACGAAGAAATCATGAATGATGTGAGGATAGCCACTCAAGTGACTGATAAGAGTGAAGGAAAGAAAAGAAAGAAGAAAGAAACCATGTCAGAAGAAGAAGAATCCTTGTTTGAGGTTCCCGAGAACTTCAAGAAATATGAAATAGAAGACAGATGAATCATGGTACGAATGCCGAACAAAAAAGCTGAAGTTGGAGAGGTATATGATAACTGGGAGAAAACCAAGAAAATAATAGTTGCCATAGAAGGAGAAGAAGAAAAGTGTACATACATCGGGCATGATTTGACGAAAGAAGAAGAAGAAGAATTAGTTGCCCTATTGCGCGAATATAGAGATGTTTTTGCATGGAGTTACAAAGATTTGAAAGGAGTAGATCCAGATATATGCTCTCATAGAATCCCTATGACTCCAGATGCAAAACCTACGAAACAGAAACCATACACGTACAATGATAACTACGCTGCGAAGATAGAAGAAATAGATCGCTTGATAGAAGCAGGATTCATTTACGAAATTGAGCATACTGAATGGGTATCCCCCATTGTGGTTGTGCCCAAGAAGAATGGAAAATTGTGTGTGTGTATTAACCTTAAAAAAGTTAATGCCGCCACAATTAGAGATAGTTATCCTCTTCCTATCACAGAACACTTATTGGAAAGAGTTGCGGGCAAGGAAGTTTACAGCTTCCTTGATGGATTCTCAGGCTATAATCAAGTAGCCATTGCTCCAGAAGACCAACACAAGACGGCTTTTGCCACTGAATGGGGCATATTTGCATTTTGTGTGGTGCCATTTGGCTTAACAAATGCACCCGCCACTTTCCAGCGACTCATGTGTCATGTTTTCAACGAATTCTTACGCAAGAATTTGGAAGTTTATGTCGATGACTTATGTGCTCATTCAAATGTAAGACAGACGCATATCCCAGAATTAAGACAAATATTTGACAAATGTCGAGAATATCACGTTTGTTTGAACCCAAAAAAATGTGTTTTCATGGTCAGACAAGGCAAAATTTTAGGACACATTGTGTCAAAGAATGGAATTTCTACAGATGAAGAAAAGGTGAAAGTAATTGCAGAATTACCTAGACCAACTAATGTGAAAGAGGTACAGGCATTTATGGGCCATTGTGGTTACACATGTATGCAATCATAGCCAAGCCTTTGTACTCTCTTTTGACTCATTTTGAATGGACAGATGAATGTGAATATTCATTCAACGAACTTAAACGACGTTTGTGCTCAGCACCTATATTAACAACCCCAGATTGGAGTAAGCCATTCCATGTGCATTCGGATGCATCCAATTATGCCATAGGATGTGTGTTAGCACAACCCACAAATGAAGGTAATATAGATCTCCCCATAGCTTACGCGAGCAGACAGTTGAACGCAGCAGAAAGAAATTACACCACTACGGAACGAGAAGGATTAGGAATGATCTACGCTATAAAGAAATTCAGGCACTATTTGTTGGCAAACAAGTTCAAATTCTTTACAGATCATCAAGCATTACTGTACTTAGTCAACAAGCCATGTAACACGGGACGATTAATACGTTGGTTTCTAGAAGCTCCTCAAGGAGTAGTGGATGATTTACCAGATGCATATTTGTTTAACCTTGAGATAGCACCAGAATGGGCTAAGCCTATAGTCCCTATTCTCACGTATGGACCCAAAAATCCTAGGATAAGGATCAAAGAAGGAGAGATTACCAAATCTCAAAGATATCAAATCATAGCAGCAAGCATATATAAACAGGATAATCAAAAGATTCTTGCTTGTTGAGTAGATGAATCAGAACATGCGAATTGGTTGCAATTAGCACATGTAGGTGCATTGATGCAACATCACTCAAAACATCGTACATTACAGACTCTGCATAGACTAGGAGTATACTGGCCTACGATGGAAGCAGATGTCTACAAATTGTGTAAAGAATGCCCTGTTTGTTGTGAAAGACCACCAGTAGAACATGCTACATTGTATCACGTGTCTCTCACACCAGACTGGAGTGAACCTTTAGTGACGTACTTGAGGACAAAAACATTCCCTCAACGAATGACTTTAGCACGACAACGCAGTCTAGAGCAGGAAGCTCAAGACTATTCACTTATTGGTGATAATCTATACAAAAAAGGACGAGATGGATACCTAAGACAATGTATTCATGAAAGCGATTATCTGAGTGTACTAGAGACTGCACACCAAGGTGTTGCAGGAGGTCACTTTGGACCAGATAGGATAATCAAAGCCATCCTCTTTGCAGGATTATGGTGGCCCACTCTTCACATGGATGCGCATACCTATGTAAAGAGATGTGATGTGTGCCAAAGAACTCAATTTCCTACTCGCAGAGATGAAATGCCATTGAAACCCATGATGGGCGGACGTGTATTTTCTAAGTGGGGCATAGACTTTGTAGGACCCATTAACCCCCCTGCAAAAGGTACACATGCGGAATACATTATTGTTGCCATAGATTATCTCACCAAATGGGTAGAGGCAAAAGCCACGAAAAAGAATGATGCTCACACGACTCCAAAATTCTTATCTGAAAATGTCTTTACAAGATATGGATTGCCTATAGAGTTAGTGAGTGATCGAGGAACTCACTTTCTAAACCAAGTCATTGAATATTTGTTACAGGATTTTATGGTGATTCACAAGAAATCCGCACCATATCATCCTCAGGCCAATGGTCAGGCTGAAAGCACTAACAAGATCCTTTGTAACGTACTGACGTAACTTGTGAACAACAAACGTTCAGATTGGGACAAACAGTTACACCACGCTGTTTGGGCATATCGAGTGGCCTACAAGACCGTACTCAATGCAACTCCCTTTCAGATGGTTTTTGGTCAGAATGTTGTGCTTCCTTTGGACTTCTTGATACCGACCCTTAAGGTTGCACAAGAACATCAGTGGACCGGCCATGAATTATCAGCAAGAATAATGGACTTGGAACGATTAGGAGAAACCAGGCTAAAAGCAGCAGCAGGAATATACGCGGCAAAGAAGCAACAGAAAGCATATTTTGATGCACATGTGAAAGATAAAGGCTTGAAAGAAGGAGATTTAGTTCTAGTATATACACTGAAACAGCATGCACGGAAGTTAGAAAAGCGAGGTTATGGACCTATGATCATTAACAGACTCTCGACAAGTGGAGCAGTACAATTAGCCACCTTAGAAGGAGACATAATGCCTAATTACATTAGTGGTTGTAGAGTCAGGCTATACCAAGAACCTCTTACTGAGGATATGCTTAGACGACTCACGTTGGCAAAGAAGCGTAAGGAGGAAGAAAATAGAATACGAGCTGAAGCTCAGGCAGAAGCTATAGAACGCATTAAGCGCATGAAGTTAAGAAGACAAGGACTAGGGAGAGAACATTATAATCATCTGGAAACATCACCCAGATATCCCATGGCCATGTGCCAGGTAAAGTCAACCACTCATCCTAGCATAGTGGACAGGAGACCATTCATTACAGTCAGGCTAGAGCACGGCAACCCTTGCCAAGAGCTCAGGGCTTTAATTGATTCAGGTGTTGCGACTAGTGCGATTAGATGGTCCCACTATAAGGATTCAGGAATAGAAATGCGGCCCATTCAGGCATACCTCATAGGGCTAGGAGGCATGGAAACCCCTTGCATGGGTGAGGTGGATCTTCCTATCCTCATAAACAAAGTGACCTTGACAGTGAAACTACTAGTGTGCCATGACAACGACCTGATACAACCCCTAATCCTTGGCCAAGATTGGCTATACGATCACTCAGTGGACCTAAATCTTAGACAAGGCTCCTTGCAGATTGGAACCTTAGATCAGAAGCGAGTGATACCGCTTGACTTCCCTAATGGCATTCCGACTGAGGTTTGTAGCCATAGACCCTATGAAATGCATGCGACGGAAGACCAGAAGATCTTTGGTCAGAACAGTCACGTTACGTCTACACCAACCCACGCGGGCTTGGCGATGGACAATGGTCAATCAGAAGGATGTCAGGAGATTTTCCCTTGGGCTTCCTGCAAATTAGAAGGGGCAACCGCCCAACCGCTTGGTCAGGTGGACTTCATCAGCGTCCACATGGGCAAAACACCCTGCGGTGCCCATCCTTCCACACTTACTGCAGACTGGCCTAGATCTGTGGTACAGAATGCCTCACTTCCTAATGGGCAGGTTTCGCAAGTGTTGGACCTCCCTTCTTTTCCAAAGCAGAGTGTCCATTCGACCTCTCAACCTCAACCACAAAGGAGTCAACCACAACGGAGGAACCCAGACCGACGACAACATCAGACGACGCAAAGAGGAAAGCAGTGTCAGCCTCACAAAGCAAGCGGCACAAGACAAATATGGGTGCCAAAAGGACCAAAACCACCAACAGATTTCAACAATGCAGACAACGATAAGAAGAAGTCAAGGCAGAAGCAGAAACAGTATCCAAGATCTCCTCGATCTTCTTCTACGACTACAAACATTCAACAAATTTGGATTGCCAAGAAGTACCTTATGAACAGACCCACACCCATGCAGATTTGGGTACCCAAACCATGTATTATAGCTCAACCCTCAAGCCATGTAAAATACACCCCTCGAAAATCTTTTCAACCCTCCATACCACCACGTCCGATCTCAACTTTTGTCCCTCCGCAGAGACCTATCACCCGATCACAAACTCTTAGGAAGTGGATACCGAAACGTATCCAGAAGTCTTCTCCTAACCCCTTATCTAACATAACTCCCACCCCGACTAATCTACAACCTTGTAATAACTCATTCATGACTGAACCTTGTATAAATCCACACTCGATAACCCAACATCATTTGTAATAACACCTCATTAAGCAATGTATGCAATATCAAAAAAAACATATAGGTGTCTAGAGACCTTCATTAGTTCTGCAAGAAGCATTGCATCAATCACATCACAACACTTGGCTACACGGGTTACACATCGGCTATGGAAAGGGATTGCGGTCTCACCTTAATGGGATCATAATTAATTTCCATACTAATGTGCTAATCTTTTGTAGCAGATCTTTTCCATTAGCACGACAATCATCATGCAAACCGAAGATGGACCATCAGAAGCAGGCCCCAGCGCACCTGTAGCACCTATCGGTATTTTACTCGCAGAGTCCCATCTGACGGCTCCACCACCAGAATTTCAAGGTTTCCCAGGACCCATGCCTATTGACGATCCTCCTCAAGGCTATACTGAGAAGATTCATCGCAATTCTCATTGGTTTCAAGGGCTGGCAGGACCATTGGCGGATGCTGAGTTTATATTTGAGGCTAATTTGACTTTTGATGACCGTACATGGGGCAAATATCAGTTTCTCTCAAGAGAGTTCGAAGGGCTACAGAACACTCAAGACTTAACACATGTTTGGGCAAGAGCCGGCTTCACAG
This sequence comes from Ceratopteris richardii, assembly GCA_020310875.1. NCBI lineage: Eukaryota > Viridiplantae > Streptophyta > Polypodiopsida > Polypodiales > Pteridaceae > Ceratopteris > Ceratopteris richardii. The sequence goes on from CM035442.1 coordinate 79,142,193, forward strand.
AGTATTTCAGTGACCCTTTGCCTAAACCTGACTTCTACAGATGCTATTACTTAATCACCACTCTGATAGCTTCAGAGAATAAGGACCTACCCGGAACTTTTATTTTGCCATCTTTAGTGAACGATCCACCATATAAAAGATTTTATCTTTCTAAAGATCTGATTCAAGCTGCCATCAAGATTCATGGAACCCACACGCCCACAGAGCGAGAAAGGTTAGTTCCAGACCCTATGAAACGTGGGGACGTCACTAAGTGGGAAGAGATTTCAGCGATCACACCTGAGCTTTCAAAACCACTGCGGATATGTATGCAACATTTTGCTTTCCCTGCTCAGGACAGATTCACAATGCCTCACAAACGAATTTGGTTTGGTTTGTATTTATCTTGTATTGGACCCCAGACAGTTGATCTAGCTAGCTGGATCATTGATCAGATGTATTTAGCACAACATAGATGGGAAAGAAAGAAAGTCATCAATGGATGCTGCGCACTGACTAGAATTGTATATATATGCTTAGCATATGATTTACCTATCGAGCGAGCAATGACAAGTGAGGAGCTGAAAGCATTTAAAGGAACAACAAAGAAAGCTAGGAAGCCCAGCAAAGGAAGGGCAGGAAAGCGAATGAGAGGAACTATCCCCTGCCTTCAGGTGCCAGAATCACCCTCACCACAACCATCTCCAGAGCAGTCTCCGACAGAAGCCACTCCCACAGTACAACCTATTCGTATACGGTTATCAAGACCAGTTGTAACGGAGGGCACTACCAACACAGTTGCTCCTCAAGCAGCCACAGTCCCAGGACCTACCACCACTACAGCAGAAGTTCCCACCACTATTGGTGCGGAAGCTTTCTCTTTTCCGATACCCCATTTAGAAGTAGAACAAGCAAATACCACATTTGATTTTGAGATGCAAGACGTATTTTCAAGTGAATTACAGTTTTCAGAAGGTCAGATCTTCTCTCAGGAATATGAAAGGCCCAGCTACCCTACCACACCGCGAGATCAACCACAAGGACAAGTAGTGTCTAGTTCTGAGGAAGAAAGAACAGAAACCGACGAAGATGAAGGCGATGACGAAGCCAACCAGGGAACTCATGAATCCCAAGAACATGTGCAAACAGACGAACAAGGACAACAAACCGACATCCAAGGTGACACGAGCACACACGAAGAAGGAACCTTCGAAGCAGCAGCTTACACACTGGCCATCAAAAAGTTATACCGTACTATGGAAAAGGTTTGGGCGCGCAAGAAGTTGACTGACGAAGAGAGCCAAACCCTCATAGAACAAGAGCTTGTCTTGGGCGGGTTTGAAGAAGTATACATCAGAGGTTTCAGAGAGCTTGTCAAATCAGTTGGACCCACTGAAGCCTTAAGATATTTGCAGAGAAAACCGCCACCGCAGTATGACCCCCGCAGAATCCGCCTACTAACCAAGCCCGGAGAATACATTCGTGTACCCACCGGCGGTCAGTCTTCAGAACAGGCCAGGGAAGCACGTCTCATCCCTGAAAGTTCATTGGCAGAGGACACCATTATCGTCGATTCCCCACCCCGTACTACTGATGTACATACCACCACAGTTGTCGAAGTACCGACCACCCCAACCACTCCTCCATCACCTCCCATCCATCCAGCCTCCCCTATTCACCCCCCTTCTCCCAGAACAACATCCTCTTTCTCCGGTGGAGTAGTAGAAGTCGTCCTTACGCCCATTCATCCCACAATTGCCGCACCCACTCAACCTAGTCTACCCCCTAACACATCCACCTTTCTATCCAACCCATTTCTCCATCCATCTTTTCCATCCTTCCCCACACCTCCAAGACCCCTTTTCCCATTCCCACCTCCATTAACCTTCTCCCTAGTCTCACCTCCCCGACCCACCGTAACCCCTCTTTCCCCTTTCCACCAAGCTGTCCAAGACAACCCCCCTGTAAATTACTCCTCAACCTTTGTAAATCCTGTATTTACACCCACACACTTACCCACGATCACACCACTATTCACAGTCACCGCACTCGACACCACATCCAGCGATATGGATATATCACCACCCACCGCACCACCACTCACTTCATTCACGGCACAACCATACATAAGCACACCACAATTTTCCATAATCACCACAGCATCCACTTTCCCACCCCCTTTTCCCTTACCCCTTGCATCAACACCCACTCACACTGCAACTGCATCTGCACTTGGCACATCACTAATCTTATCACCCACCATCGATGCGGCATTTCAACAGATGTTTACATGTATGACTCAAGTGTGCAATGAGTTTACATCTTTAGGAACGAATTATCAAGCGCTGCAAAAGACAACAAATGATCTACAATCGCAGCTTAACTCATTGTCTATTGAGAATGCCTCACTGACCACCCGATATCAAGAACTACGCGAGGCTTATCACAAGCTGGAACTAGAAAGTGAAGAGAAAGCCAAAGAGGCCACTGCTGATCTTGAGAATTTGTTAAGGGCCCAGACAGTTCGCAATGCGACGCTTACACGGAATATGGGTTTACTCAGAAGACACTTAGCAGCAGCAAAGGAAGAGAACCAGCGGCTACAAGAGCAGAACAAGAAAATTTAGAAGCTACTCTCGATCACCCCAACCAACCATTAAGTCCTAGCCGGTTCAAAGCAGTGCCCTCCGAATCAATGAAAGATGATCACATCAGATTGCTCGATGAATACGATCGAATGAACGAAGAATATCAGAAGCTGAAAGAAGATCATAAGCTACTCCAGCTCAGAGCACCTGCAACACAAGGACTACCAGCAACACAAGGATTACCAGCTCCTGCGGACCCATCTCCCGACATCCTAGAGGAACTCAACGCATTACGAGCCTAGGTATCAACTCTTGAATCAAGGATAGCTATATACGAAGCACCACCAAGGCCGGATTCCCCACCAGAGCTCCCAGCCGATGAAGAAAATGTAACCATTCTGATGGAGAAACCTTTGAAGAAGCCTACGAACCACAACCCATCCCAGGCGGACGAGTCACGGCTGAAGGCCAGATGACTTATGAGCTTCCAACCCCCGCATGGATGAAAACAGTTGAAGAGCTTGGAACCACCCACTCAGCACGAGTAGAGGCGTAGCTGCACGCAATGGCAATGATTGAGGAAAGAATTTTACAGTCGCCCTACTTCGCTCACTTGGCCCCTCGTAGATACATATTAGGGCATGAGCTACAGTACAAACCGTATTTTATGCTAATGGCCGAGTATCAGTTGGCCATAGAGAAAGAAACAGGCAAGAAACCATCTCACGCTACTCAGTTTGAGCCTGATGATTTGCCACTGGATGCGCAGCAAGGCGAGATTTATCAACTAGAGTGGCGTAAAGATCTTTTACAAGAATATCTTGAGATAATGAGTACTTGGGTAAAGGCACCACTACATTTGAAATACAACCCATGTTGGGGACCAGTGCCATGTCGCCGCTCCTGGACAGCATTTGCTATTAAAGTACAGAACAACAAGTAGTGCCAGGATTGGTTAAATTACCCATATTTCAAGCCACCCATAGAACTACCGACAGTGGGATACATGATGGCCACGATTCGTCATTGGCTCCCTGCTTGAAACACATGGACGATATAGCAGCGCACATGACTATCAAAATCTTTGACATGATGCAAATGGTTTTCAAAGTCTTCCGTCATGTAAAGGCACCTCATGTAAACACCCCGAGCTTCGAGCATGGCAATCTAGATCTTGCATATGATATGAGTACAACGCCATCGCTACGGGTGTGTTATGCCTGGCATTGCAAAATTAAATATTTACCGGCGTGCTACAAGCAAACCTTCGAAGAAATGTTCACAACCGGTTTCTGGGAATACCATTCAGAAGTGTTCATCAGCATGCCTACACACCTCTTGCACTTATTCGCCTGTGGACAGATGGTATATTCCACACATTATCGACTCCCACCACCCGATGAACCGCAACCAATTGATTGGGAGAAACTCGAGGCAGATTTGGCCCGAGGCATTCGAATATCAGAACACACCCTCGCTCAGGAACTACTACAGAACTACATCCGACAGACCGCACAACAAGGTTCTATCGAGGATGACAGAAGCGAGAGGGAGGGGGGTGTTGGCAGTAGCCAAAGGCATAGAAGACGTGGAAGCATGTAAAGACAGAGCAAGGAGTCAGTCGGATCTTTTTTCAAAGAATTATGTCTTAAAATACTTTTCAAAAACCTCCAACAGTGATTTTTATCACTATTGTAACATATGTAACATAGAAAAACCCTTTTCTTAATTTCTAGCTCCATTTTGTGCAAGCCGAGGAGTCCTCGAGCTTGAGGAGCTTAGGTAGAATGCGCGTATCAATCTTGGTTATTTTTAGACACCGTTTACCCTTTCAAATAGCATCTAGGACCTATTTTTGAACTATGTCGGTCACTAGATGTGAAACCGGTCAAAACTAATCTAGAAACTATAAAAGAGCTAGAGAGCTCATTTTTGAGGTTGGTTAGTGTGAGCTTGGAGCTATTTTGAGCTTGTAATTGAGATCTTGAGCAATAGAGTTGATTTCTCACCTTCCATTGTGTCTTGCTTGTCTCTTCGTAGTGTGTGTGTATGTGTGTGTGCATTTCTATGCTTCTCACCTTCACTCTCACTTCATCTCACATTCACGATCTTCATATCACTCCTATCTCTTCCGCAGATTGACATTAAGGAGGTGGAGCTTCTTAACGTGGTTCTCACCATTGTGCTAGAGCAACATTCGTGTCCTATGTATGTGCATCGCTCCTCTCCTTCTTCTATGGCTACCACTATTTTCTTGGTGGTTTCTTTGTTATCATAGGCCTCTCCTGCTTGTGCATTGTGTTTTGGCATTCTTATCATGACTCTCCTGTCTTCTATTTCATATACTTTTTAAAGTTTTCTGGGACTTCAAACAAGGATTCTTCCTCCTCTGGTGAGACTTCTCTCTTCTTCCTCTTCTTTCCTTCACTCTTAGTGGTCACTTGTGTGGTTAATCTCACCTCATTTGTAATGTCTTTGTGTCTCTGAGGGTGAGCTTCTACTTTAAGAAGGGTCTCCCCATAATCATCTCGTAGGCTTGATTCTTGCTAAAGTCGCATATAGCAAAAGTATGTTCAAACTCTACACCACAAGTGGTGCGAGTTATTCCTTCTAGTAGTCCTAAGGGTCTCTCAATGTGACCATCTGCCATTTGTAACTTCATTCTCGTTGGCATGAGTGCTGGCTTGCCCCATCTCTTCCATAGGGAAGTGGCAGCAATTGCAACTCCTGCACTTGAGTCCAATATTGCCTTGGTGGTATAACCCTGATGAGTGATAGGGAGATATGTGTTTCCTTCTTGTCCTTTGCTCATGTCTCCTATCTTGTCCAAAGGTATTTCTGGCACCGTTCTATGTGATCCTATCTCGGAACGAGGTTTTGTTACATCTATCACTTGTTTGGCTACATGTTTCCATAGTTCAGGCTTAACCTTGAGTAGCTCTTCTACAGTGAGTTTGCACTGCACTTTAGTATTTTTCACTACCTCTGTGTTCCTAGGTATGATTGAGTTTTTGTTTCTTATCATGTATGTGGGTGCTCTCATGCACGTAGACTTAGTTTCCCATGGACCTGTGAAATGAGGTAATTCCTACAAGGAATTAGACTCGAAGTCGAACTTCTCATGAGACTGGGTACTCTCCTGCTCTCCATAAATGGAAGGAATATCTTGTTGGAATTGATCATGCGCGTCATCCACAAGTTCAATTGGAGGAGGATCTTCACTTTCTTTAGCCCATTTCTCTTCTTGAATTTCTCATAGGAATTCTGGTGAATACCGATTCATAGAAGAAGAGGTGTCTAGTTCAGTGGAGTTAGGCACATAAGCTTCCTTGGAAGGAATGCTTATTCGATCACTTGCCCTCTCCTTAGCCTGGGAGTTGGCTCCTTTTCCAGACTTTGAAATTATCATCTCCAATCTATCTAACAGTCCATCAAAATGCAATGGTGTTCTAGTGGAGCTAGAGCAATTGAAAAGACGACTGGCCTCAAACATGGCTTGAGCCAATTCCACCATCTTGGCACACAACTTGGTTCGTTCAAGCTCTAGGTTAGCTCTAGGGTAACATCTTTCATGATCCGTTACATTTGGCCCTTCTTGGATCCTGGCCTGATATGCTCTAAGCATCATATCTATGTCCTCGGGAGTGTGACTTTCTAAAAGCAAGGGTGTCATTGGCACTAAAGCTCTATTTAGATTTTCTTCTGCAGCTGCATACTTCACTGGGATCACATTGGCTAGAGGAGGGGGTTGTTGCACTATGACTGGTTGAGGTCTCTGCTGCCCTTGATAGGGTTGTTGGTAGGGTTGTTGGGGTCTACTATACTGCTGTTGAGGGTATTGATTCTGGTATTTTCCTTGTTGTGGGTAAGCCTGGGGCTAATTTTTTCTAACAGCTTGTTTGTTATAAGGGCAGTCTTGTGCAGTGTGGTTGGTGTATCTCCTTTCTATGGTGCAGTATTGGTTGTTAGGGTTCACTTGGGGCTAAGCCATGATAGGACACACATTCGCCACATGGTCTCCTCCATATGTGTAGCATCGTTTTCCTGGGGCAAATCTTGGAATCTGCTTGCTAGAGACACCTAATTTTTGAGCTACCTTTTCTGCTAGATCCTCAATTGATGTGGATTGTGAGGAAGTGAGGCTCGTAGAACTATTTGAATCTTTATAGATCTTTGAGAGCTCTAATTCCTCCCTTAGATTATCCTCAATGTCTATGCACATGCGTACACATTCTTCTATGGATCTAGGGTTCTTCAAGTACACATATGATCTCAGTTTGGTACTTAACAATCCATCTAGAAATAAGGCCACTTGCTTAGTTGGAGTGGGTAACTCTGGAGTAGGGCATCTCTCTAGGTACTGCCTAGACCTTCTTCTTGCGAGCCTCACTGCCTCTTGAGGTGTTTGCTTGAAGCCATATATCAAGGAAGATGTGTTATGCCTAATGCCACTTTTGGAAAACTCAGTGATGAAATATTGACAAAATTGCTGAATAATAAATGCTCTAATTGGGAAAAATAGCTACACCATGTTGTTTGGGCTTATCGAGTCACCCATAAAATGGCACTCCAAGCCACACCCTTTCATATTGTATTTGGATAGAATGCAGCGTTACCCTTAGATTTTTTTATCCCTACATTAAAAGTAGGACAAGAGCATCAATGGACTGGCCATGAGCTTTTGTTTAGAATCCTTGATCTTGAACTACTATGTGAAACAAGACTAAGAAAAACTGCAAGAATATATGCAACCAAGAAAAGGAAAGAGGCATACTTTGATGCCCATGTGAAGGATAAAAGCTTGAAAGTAGGAGATTTAGTCTTAATATACACCTTGAAGCAACATGCAAGAAAGTTAGAGAAGTGTGGCTATGGTAGGTAGGTAGATTTCCCAAAATCACAAAAAAAATTCTTTATTTTTGTATCATTCAATCTTGGGTGATCCTAGAGCATAAAAGCCAAAAAAATCATTTGCAAAAAATTACTTGTCTATGCAAGTATCGTAGAAAGCAGACGACCTATATCGTGGCCGAGAGATCGCGCACATTTGATGCCTTAGGGAGAAGATAAGCAGGGAGAGAATCAAGAGAGAGCATCAAGGAGGTGAGACCACCTAATATCCACTACAAAAATCAAATTAAAACTTTTGAAAACATGAACGCAGACATGATCGGTATCGTGGGATAGAGTGAGATTTTATTTTCCACAGGCACATAAGGGGAAAGAGGAGAGCACAAGGATCACAGAGGTATAAAAATCTTCAAAAAAATCTTTAATTTGAGTGAGTTAAGCCAAGTATCACGATCGATCGAGTTCAAGTATCGTGATACTTGAATTCCCATGTATCGCGATACCTGGCAAGTATCGTGTATCGCGATACCTGGCAAGTATCGTGTATCGCCGATACCTTTTACTCCCCGTGTATCACGATACCTTGGTATCGTGTATCATTGGGTTGAGTATCGTGATACTAAAGTATCGTGTATCATGGCACTCTGTGTATCATGTATCGCAAGATCCTAAGTATCGTGTATCGCGATTGTCGTGTATCACGATACTGTGGTATCATGTGTTGTGATTGTCGTGTATCACGATACTGAGGTATCGTGTATCGTCGATCACTAAGTATCGTATATCGCGATAGCCATGTATCGTGTATCGTCATTATTCTAGTATCGTGTATCGTGATTGTCCATGTATCCTGATACATAAATATCGTGGAATCCTTCAAGTATCATGTATCCTCATTTCCTTGTGTATCGTGTATCGTGGTGTGTGAAGTATCTTGTATCATCTATCTACCTGTGTATCGTGTATCTTCTATTCTTCAAGTATCATGTATCATCCAAATCTTGTGTCATGACCCGAGAGATATCATGTATCGTCAGTGGTCAAGTATCGTGTATCGTGGACATCCCAGGGAAAGAGAGCTTACACTAGGGTAAGCTAATTCCTAGAATAAAAATAAGCCTGAGAGACCTGCAAAATTGAATGAGGTATTTAGTGGATGAACCTTTGCTCAGGACATGTACTAAGAAGCCGACGTAGTGTCGTATCTTCAGCTGGGAGTGTAAACTTACATAGTGCCAATTCACAATATTCTGACACTTCTAGTGAATCAGGCAAAGAAGCTAGGATGGCTTCGAAAGACATGCATAGTTCAGTTCCTTCGACAGGATTTATGTCTGTCATTGAAGGGGAATATAGAACCTTGCTGGAGTATGTGAACACCAATCAGCATGACCTACCAATTTATATAGATGGACTAAATAGAACCATAGCATGAATGAAGAAAGCGAATGAATCAGAGCAGTTCTTCGACCCTAAGTGAACCATGAGAAAGTGAGAATGTGGACCATATTAGTGGTAAAGGAATAGAAGGATAGGTTTCTACACCTCGAGGCAAGTCTAAAGTAACCAGAGCTTGGAGAGGTGACAAAATCCCTCAGGATGACACGTTGACTAATGTGTATATGGTAGCCGGGATGGAGAAATTGCTACAAGCCCCTTCATCTTTGTGGGGAGAAAGTAGTAACCTAGTCACCATCTATGAGCTACAAGACCCAGAGGATCTTTCTAGAATCACCTATTTTGATACGAATATGAGGACTTACTGGCCCATCTCAAATCTAGAAAGAGCCCGATTAAAGTATCAAGGTATTCCAATGTTTCCTCCTAGAGACCAAGGAACTACCTCCTAGAATCCTCAAGGAACATACCAAAGTTATGCTCATCAGAACTCGAGGCCTAACCGCAACAAAATATTCATGTAAGGACCAATGTTCATTTCTCCACACTAGGGGCAAACCCTAATTATCAACCCCCAACCAATGGAGAGCCTAGGAATAGAAATCCAATGCCTAAAAGACCACCCTTAGGTAAGGGAGTTGGAGTTCAAGTAAGACATCTAGCAGTTCCTGTTATACTCGGACCACTAGAGACAGGAATAAGATTATGACCAATTCAAGTGGCCAAGTGTATGAGAAGACATTACGATGGGTCCGATGGACCATATAATCACATAGCTGAATTCAAGCAAGTGATTCATGCAAAACAAGTGGAAGATTTTTTATGATCCAATATGAGTCATTCAGGTTGACACTTATGGACACTACCTTGGCTTGGTTCCAACCTCTTGAACCCAATAAATTCCTAAATATGGAGCAAGTATTTCAGGAAATGATTGAAGAATTCACTAAGACAGGCATTAAGAATAATTCTTCATCATTGATCCATAGTTTCAAACAGACCCCTATAGAGTCCGTACGATTGGTGGCTCAGAGATTTAAGCAATATGTGAATAGATGCCCCACGAAAGAGAGACCCATCCAACAAAAAGTGATTTCATTGTTCTTAGAAGGGCTAGTCAATGGATTCCTGAGAGAACTAGTCTATGTAAAAAGATTCCAAACATTAAGTGAATGCTTGAAGGAATGCATAGATTTGGAAGATAATTTGTCTGAAGACTTGAAGATTCCCCAAACCAAGAGTAAGAGCAAGGATAGCTCCAACAGCATCACTAGTACTAGCAATAACGTAGAAGAAATTGCCGACTTAGTGGCCAAAAGGTTAGGAGTGCAAGGACAAAGGAACTACCCTAACCCCCCACTACGAATGCCGATGTTAAGAAGGTGTGTACACTGTGGAGGGGATCATCCCTCTCATGTATGCAATAGGGGAATTGTTCCATCGAATCCCTACATGTATAACTGTCCACCTGTATAGAATCAACCCCAATACTATAGTATTGAACAGAAATATACCAACCACAATGCTGATAATTGTCCTTACAATAGACAGCCTAGACCAGTCCAACTACCACAATTCACGCCATATGGATACCCAACTAGAGACCCAGGTAGGGAGTTTCCCAGGCACCCTCAATACCAGAATACATCTCCAAATCAATGTCCTTATGAATACTTGGGATACAATCCACCACATCCAATCTTGGGACAACAACCACCCCATCCTCAGAATGTAGTCCCAGTGAAATTGGCCCAAGCTAAAGAAAACACAGAGAGAGCCCTAGTACCAACTATGCGTTTGACGGGTAGGGACTCAATCCTATGACCAACCCTAGGGAGATTACTATGCATATGAAATGGACCCTATGAATTACGAGCAGACCTACGAGCAATACTCATATGGGCAAAATAACTATGATCAATCATATGGATATGGAGCTGAATATGTGACTCTAATGTACACCAACCCTAGGGCCCAGACACCTTTGAGACCCATGATTAGACCTCCAATCCCTCAAGGACCGTGCTAGTAATGTGGAGGAAACCATTTCATTAGGGAATGCACTTTGCCCTATCAACCACCTCACAAGATTTGGGAAGGATATTGTAGCAATTGCAGAAAAGAATATTTGTTTAGGGACTATCCAAAAAACCCTATCAAATTGAACCACACCACCCAAGTGAATGTAGTAGAAGTGGTAGAGCCCTTAGGAAGTGACAAAGAGTATACAGTGCCCTTGAAGGCAATTACAAGAGCAAGAGCCAAAGAAGGGCTAGAAGAGTTAGACTCTACTAGACATGAAACCAACAAACCAGGAACTCCAATGCCTCAAGTAGTGCCAGATTCAGAAAAATCCGAAGAAAATTCAAAGGAAAAACAGACTCAAAGATGGAAAGCTCAACGAGAGAAGCTAAGAAATAAATATACTCAACAAAGAGAGGAAAAGAAGAGCAAAGAGGAGTCAAATCACATTGCAACTCCCACACCGAGAAAGGAATTTAGTGCCAGGGAGAAGGAGCAAGGTAAACAACAAGCAGGGTTAGTGCTAGTTGATCCCATGCCGGAAGACCTAGCCATGTGGGTAAATGCCTATGAATCTAGGATCAAAGCAGGACCGAGTGTGGAACAACACGAAGTGAGTAACCCTAGAGGGGATTTAGAATGAGAGGTCAGAAATCTGTAAGAAATTGATTGAATTAGCTCAAAACACCTTGGAAAAAGCTATACAAGACCTTCTAGAAATGAGGATATCTGATAGAGATTTTCAAGAAGGATTAAGAGCTCATGACCCTCCAGAAGGAAGAAGGATTGTGGAGGAAGCCGAAAACATAGCCACTGAAAATCATCAAAGAAGTTTGATAATCCCCGAAGTAGAAGCTAATTGGCCGAAGGATTTATGGGCTAAAGTCCAAGAAGAGAGACGGAAAAAAAATGAGGACATTAACCCACCCTTCAAAGAGTTGGATGCTGACAAGAACTCAAGAATGATGAAACATGAAATGAATTATGAGGAATAGGCGGAAGGAATGTAGAGCATGGACACACTACCAAATTACATGGGGGAATATGAACGGAATTCCGAACTTTATCATGCCCCGATAGTCAGTACGAAAGGGAAAGAACTTTCTAGCAAGACATCAGACATAGCATGAAAGTTGAAGGAGACTAAAGTGCAATGTTCGATAACCTTAAGGGAATTATTAAAAATCAAACCGCAAGTATGGGGCAGATTAGCTAAGCAGCTAATACAAAGAGAAGTAAAAGCAAGTAACATGGAGGCCAATGAAGATATGCATACAATTCAAATTCCTATAGATAAAGTGGGAGACTTCAGTGAAGGTGATGAAGGTAATACATGCCTACCCATCACTTTTTGAGGTTACACCACAAAGACAATCCTGGACACAGGAGCAAGAGTAGGAATAGCTATGAAAGAAATATGGGAGAAGTGGGGAAAACCAATGTTATGACCCACAAGAATGAAATTGCAATTAGCCAATGGTCACACTGAAAAACCCCTGGGATTTCTAGAGAATGTAGTGCTTACAACATGCGGAGGAGATTTTGCACACACATTAGCCATTTGTCAATTTGAGAGATGCTTTATATCTGCAACATAGGGGCACGATGACAAGAACAAATCTCCATACATACGCGTATCACAATGTTCCCCCTTTACAATGGAACTCGATACATACCCATTATGAGACAACTAAGGGTAGTGCAAAACTGGGGTAGAGATGCTTTATATCTGCAACATAGGGGCACGATGACAAGAACAAATCTCCATACATACGCGTATCACAATGTTCCCCCTTTACAATGGAACTCGATACATAAAGAAGAGGATAACCTATCAGTTCATAGTGTGGGATCGAATGACCAATCTTGGATGCATGAGGATACCCAACTATGGATGTGTAAGGTAGCTAAGAGGGAGGACGAGAAAAGACTGACATGGCAACAAGGCTATGGAGTATCTAGGCCCAAAGAAAATCCAGCATATATGCCAGAAGTATTCCTAGATGAAAAGTTCTAACCCCACGTATGGATTTAAATACTGGCCACTATGTGTGTGTCAATGAGGAAGTTGTGACTCTAAACGAGTGCATAGATAAGGAAGGGTACGATGTAAGTCTATACATGGTTATGCTACAAGAGACAGAGGAAGGAGAGTGGATAGAAAAGGATTGGATAGAAGATTATGAAAGCATAGAGATGGAACTTGAAACTCGAGAAGAAGGATTTCAGCTAGAAAAAGAACACAACCAAGAACAAAAAGAGAGTCCAAAAGATATCCGTTTAGAAGGGATCTGCGAAGAAGAGAATATATCGGGAGCAGTTTGAGGTCCCTGAACATTTTAAAAAATACGAGGTGGAGGAAAGGAAGATTGCTATCGAAATGCCTAAACGACAAGCAGAAGAAGGAATAGCATATGATAATTAAGAACAAACTAAAGAAATTACGGTGACCATAGAAGGAGAAGAGGAAAGATGTACCTACATAGGGAAAGATGTGTCAGAAAGTGAAGAATGAGATCTTATAGAATTTATTCGAGATTATAGGGATGTATTGCTTGGACATACAAGGACTTAAAAGGAGTGGATCCCTCCATTTGTTCCCATCGTATTCTCATGATTCCTTATGTTAAACCATCCAAACGACCATACACATACAATGATGTGTACTCAGCCAAAACCAAGGAAGAAATAGACAAATTATTTGTAGCAGGATTCATTTATGAAATCAAACACACCAAATGGCTATCGCCTTTGGTAGTAATGCCAAAGAAAAATAGGAAACCTAGGGTGTGCATCAACCTCAAAAAAGTTAATGCAGCCACCATTCAAGACAGTTATTCCTTGCCCATTACAGATTACCTCTTGGAGAGGGTGGCAGGCAAGGAAGCTTATACCTTCCTCAATGGATTCTCGGGCTATAACCAAGTTGCAATTTCCCCAGAGGATCAACACAAAACTGCATTTGCCACAGAATGGGGAGTGTATGCTTTTAGGGTTATGCAGTTTGGATTAACCAATGCACCAACTACCTTCCAGAGATTGATGTGTCATGTATTTAAAGAATTTTTCAGGAAGAGTATGGAAGTGTACGTAGATGATTTGTGCACATATTCCGAACAACGAGCATAACACATACCAGAGTTGAGGAGGATTTTTGAGAAGTGTAGACAATATAGAGTCTGTTTAAATCCAGAAAAGTGTGTCTTCATGGTAAGACAAGGAAAAATTTTGGGTCATATAGTGTCTAAGAATGGAATATCCACCGATGAGGACAAGATCAAAGTTATTATAGAAATAGCCCGACCAAAAAATGCAAAGGAAGTACAAACATTTATGGGACATTGTGGATACTATTGAAGATTTATCCACATGTACGCCATAATTGCTAGACCTCTATATGGCTTACTAACTCAGTTCAATTGGACCGAAGATTGTGAGAAAGCATTCAATGAGCTGAAAAGCAGACTGAGTTAAGCACCTATTCTAAAGATACCAAATTGGAAGAAACCATTTCATATACATGTGGATGTTTCCAAATTTTCCATAGGATGTATCTTAGCATAGCCGACAGATGAAGGGAAACTTGATCACCTTATAGCTTACGCTAGCAGGCAACTCAATCAAGCTGAACATAATTACACTACCACTGAACGAGAAGGGTTAGGAATGGTATATGTGGTAAAGAAATTTTGGCATTACTTATTAGCGAACAAATTCAAATTCTTTATTGATCATCAAGCCCTACTATACCTAGTCAATAAACCCTATAACATGGGAAGTCTAGTGAGATGGTTCCTTTTATTAATGGAATTTGATTTTGAAGTTGTGGTCAAGAAAGGAAACACACATGTCAGAGCTGATCATCTCTCTTGAGTGACACACGGAGAACCCCGAATGGAGTGGCGGATGACTTGCCTGACACTTATCTTTTAAACTTAGAAATCTACCCACAGTGGGCTCAAAAATTGATACCTATACTCACCCAGGGACCTAGTCATCGGATTAATTTAGGTAAAGCCCAAGAATTATGGAAGACCCGGAATCTTCACATTGTAGCGGGAAGCCTATACCACCAAGATTCTAATGGACTTCTCTTGAGGTGTGTAGACGAGGAAGAACAAGGAAATTGGTTGAAACATGCACACATAAACCCATGGAAGAAGCATAGAAGTATCAGTGGTACAATACAAGAACTAAAAAGAGTAGGAGTTTATTGGCCAGGGATGCCGAAGGATGTTCACAGGCATGTAACAATGGCGAGTGAAAGTATCGCAAAATCAAATGTCTCCAGCAGACATCAAAAATCTTCAAAAGGGCCTTCAAAGCCCCAAAGTTTGACGCATGTGGATTCCTAATTCCGACATGCCATTACTGTTGATCCAAGCAAGACATGAGGAAGAGTAGGCATTTCTCTTTCCTTTCTAGCTAGGAAAGAGGTAACATGTGTCTCAAGTGAGATCATCTGAGACTTAAGTTGTTCGATGAGAGAAGTTATGCTACCAATGTTTCTCTCTAGCCTAAGGGTTTGTTCCTTGAACTTTGTGAATTGTTTGTGTGTAACAAACTCATCATAGAGTTCCACATAAGAATACTCTTCTTCCTGTATCTCTTTTCCTTCTATCTTTTGCTCAACTTCTTGCTCAAGCTTTAGCTCTTCCATCCTATGGTCGAGGTCCTCTAGTTGTTTCTCTCTGGGTAGAGAAGTGTGCTCTAAAGGTTGTTTACCCTTAGTATCCATTTTTCACTCCCCCTATTTACTAACTAGAGTGTGCAAAACAATGGAAGTAAACTTAATATGCAAGAAAGAGAGAAAAAGTAGTAGTAGAGCACTTCTGTGATACAAAATATGATTCCAAAGCAGAATCAAAGCAATCTTTGAAGCGTGAATGTGCTGATCGGCAATCCTCATCAGGCCCAAAGGAAAATTGGAAATGTCTGGTTGGCCCAAGAGGGTTCTCAACACTAAATACCACAAAAAACGACACCAAAAGTGTATAACAATAGCCCCAAATAAGCAAACTGAGCAGAATTGAAGCACTTTTGGTTTTTGTTGATCCTTGTCAGTCCAAAGTAAGTGGTCCAACATTTCAAAGCTATAGAGCTACTCCGAGTGAAAAAAGTTGATTCTGATGCCAAATGACAAAAAACTAGGCCCAAAAGTGGATGCCTAGTTTTTGTTGAAGCACTCCAAAGGGATTTTGGTTGGGAAAGACTTCTCCAAATCAATCGTAACATGAAAACCATATCTTGAATTGGATGTCAAAGCACAAAGCTATGAGTCAGAGAAGGTGGGTATGTCAAGATAGGGAAGTGAAAAAAGTAATTTCTCATGGGAAGGTGATTTTGGAAGGTCAAAATTGACTACTCCAAGTTTTTTCACCTACTCCAATAACCCATACCCCATAACATGACAAAAATCAAAATATAAGTTCGTAACATGACAAAGATCTCTTGAATCGGATGTTAGTCAGAGAAGGTGGGTATGTCAAGATAGGGAAGTGAAAAAAGTAATTTCTCATGGGGAGGTGATTTTGGAAGGTCAAAACTGACTACTCCAAGCTTTTTCACCTACTCCAGTAACCCATACTCCATATCCAGAACCCATAGTACATGTATGCATCATCATTTCCCTAAATCCTTGCTCAATGACATAGCTTTTCCTCCCCGAAGGTCAAGGAAAAAAAAACTCGAAATGGATGATTTTACCTCCTCCAATGTTGTCTTCTCCCACAAATTTCACGAGCAAGCATCTAGAAGAGCTCTATTATCCCATATATGCAGCCAAAGGTCCCCTTTTTTTAGGTATAAGAAGAGGAATCTATTCATTATCTCCCCATCCAAGAGGGAGGGAGGAGGGAAGAGCCTCGATAGCTGCGTGTGCTCCTCTATGAGGCTATGTGTGAACATGCTTTGCTTGTAAGCATCTATCCTTTGATTAGGCAGGTTCACATGTTGTTTGGCTCGGATACCAATGTTAGATGTGCCTCCCAATGATGCCCTCCACGTTTGGAGTTCCTGCAACCCAAATTCCGATGATGGAGAAGGAGATGTGCCGGCTAACTTCCTGGAGTTGACGTAGAGATTCTACATGCCAATAATTGCCCAACCACATGCGTCTCTTGATTAATCCTCTCTCTCTCTCTCATGTTACCAACAAAGGGTACCTCTACATGGCTTCACACATGGGTGTCACATGGCACTCATTGTGTGTGCCCATCTAATAACTACTAGGAGGTGGTTCACACCTCCTCCTCTAGAGTATCCCATGTTACAACAACTTTGAACTAGTCTATGACATGAGCAAAACACCTTCAATCAACACTATGTTTAGCATGCGCGACTCAAATAAATGCCCGCCTACTAAAACTTTCAAAGAGATGTTTTCCATGGGATTTTGGGAGTATCATTCTGAGATATTCCTTGCACGACCAACACATTTCTTACATCTCTTCGTAGTGGAAAAAACTCTTCATGTAGAACAATTACATATGCCATATCTAGAGGTTCCAAGCCCAGTAGATTGGGATAGATTAATGATTGATTTAGTCCAAGATCTCAAACTGAAAGAACATTTAGTGGCTGTTGATGTAGTACAATTCTATACAACTCACCTTCCACAACAAGGGTTTGCTAGAGATGATAGACGCGAGAGAGGGGGGGAGTGTGAGCAGCCTAGGAGGACTTACACATCAAGGTAGCATGAGACAAGGGAGTCATAGGGAGAAAGGATAGAGAGAAGGCCAAGGAGGACCAAGAAGGTGGGGAAGTCAACACAGATCTAGTGAGTAGGCCAAGTATTTTTTTCTTCGAATTAAACATATATGAAATCATGATTGTCATCACTAAATTCCATTGTAAATTCTATTTTTGAAGAAGAGACTCGATTTTTTTCTAGCTCAGGAGTCCTTACTCTTGAGGATTAGTTGACCCACCTATGTATCAAATTTCATAATTTTCTGAGTCTATTTAAGCCCCCAAATGAGGTAAAGAATCTAATTTTTAACTAGGCCAAACACTTGGTCTAAACAAGGCCAAAGCTAGTCAAAATTTTATAAAAAGAGCTAGAAGGCTCATTTGTGAGGTTAGCTTGTTGGAGAAGGAAGCAATTCTAGAAGTTTGTAAATTTGTTTTGGTTAATCAAAGATTCCATTGTTCCCTCTCTTTTCCTTACCTTGTATGTGTGTGCATGTTAGTGTGCTTCTCACTCTCACACTTTGTGTGTTCACTTGCTCATGGTCATCATACCATCCTTTCATCTCTACGGATTGACAATTTTGAGGTGGATCTCCTCACATTGGTACTCACCATTGTGCTAGAGTGACAATATGTGTGTGTATGTGCATGTGTATGTGTATGTTGTATAAGTATAAGTATGTGTGTGTATGTGTATGTGCATGTAGATATGTTTGTGCATGTATATGTGTATATGTGTATATGTGTGTATGTGCATGTGCATGTGCATGTGCATGTGCATGTGCATGTGTATGTATATGCATATGTGTGTGTATGTTAATTTACAAAAACAACACAACTTAAATGGTATAGAAACAATGAAAATTATACTTACAATAACTAATCATATATTTTGCTCGATGAACTTCGTTGTTGGAAATTGTACTCACAACCTCCTAGCTAGGAGTATGATGGGCTAACCATTAGCCCCAAAAGCCATGGATGAGGATTACTTCCTAATACTCTCTCTTAAGGTATGATTCAACCATCTCCTTCTAAGGTTATGTGACATTCCTCCCCTCTTAGATTGAGCATTGTCCTCAATGCTCACTTGTGACCCTTCAATCTAGCTTGCACCCTTTCCCATGTTTGAGCACCTCCACTAGCTTCAAATTCTAGTGCTTGGACCTATCCAACCCAACTCCCTCTGGTGCCCAAATGCCCATGCGCCTTCCTTCTTTTTGGCTAATTTCAGACTCTCCCATAGTCAAGCACTTCCCAAGTGCCCAGGAATGAGGTCTCCTACCTCCATCTTGCCCAAGTTTCTCAACTAGGTTCTGATACCAATGTTGGAAATTGAACTCACAACCTCCTAGCAAGGAGTATGATGGGCTAACCACTAGCACCAAAAGCCATGGATGAGGATTACATCCTAATCATCTCTCTTAAGGTATGGTTAAACCATCTCCTGCTACCTGAGAGAGAGAGAGAGAGACACACACAGATAGATAGAGAGAGAGAAACACACATAGAGAGATCGTAAGCATAATGCATATATGAATGTTGGTGCACTCTTCAATCAAATGCACATAGAATGATGATCGAAAAGCAATGTGTTTTTTTGTTATGATTACAAATAAAACATTGCATAAACTATGTTCAAATGTCATATAAACAAATAAACATGCTGTAATTATTGGCATTGCATAAACGATGTCTGCTATGAGCATCGCTTATGTGACACTTTTAGAGTGTGGCATAAATGATGCTATTTAAACATCATTGACATCCTCGTAATGAATGCTACTATGACACTCATTTAAGTGACAATACGCATGCAACATTATATATTACAAAACGCACAATAACACAATGACAAAATTGTGTCTTGTCATCCATCATTGTAAAAGGTCACTTCTTTTAATGATAACTTAAAACACATGCATGATGATCAACCAACTTTTTATGATTAAAATTACATACACATGAGTCACAATAAGTGAACTTTTACGCATGCATAAAAACAACATATGAATACACCGAAACATAAATAACAAATATAAATTTGAATAAATATATAGATATTTATACACACAAATATAAATACATAAACACATACATAAAAAATTTAATATTTGTATAAATATATACAAATATAAATACATAAACACATACATAAAAAATTTAATATTTGTGTACGTGTACGATATGTGCACACGATACATACACACAAATGTCTACGATATACGCGCGCGCACACACACACACACACACACACACATATATATATATATATATATATATATATATATATATATATATATATATATATATATATATATATATATATATATATATATATATTCATATACATATACATATACATACATAAATATATGACTACATACATTTAACACATGGTCAAACATGTACGTAGATGTATGCGTGCATACATATATTACATGTCTAAACACGTATAAGCAATATAATTATACCTTCTAAAATATAAAAACTACATACCTACATGTATATCTATGTCTATATGTGTATTCTTGTATGCATATATACATCTATGTCTACATGTGTATTCATGTACGCATATATCTATGTAAATATGTGTATTCATGTACGCATATATATTTATTGACACATAAATATATCTATGTAAATATGTGTATTCATGTACGCATATTTATTCATACATGAATAGATAACTACATACTTAATGGTCAAACATTTGCATACATATATAAGTGCACACATGTCTAGGCACGCATAAGAGCAATATAATTATACACTCTAAAGCATAATTAAACCAAAACAAAAGCTCTTAACATACATGAATGCATATATTATAAGCTAACTTGAAACCAAAACAAAAGCTCTTAACATACATGAATGCATATATTATAAGCTAACTTAAACATGTAAGTGTTGAGTTTAGATGGCATTAGAGAGTTTAAATGGCATTACAAAGAAGGTTAATCACCCTCTCATCACCTTGCTCTGTGGGATTTGGGGGGTCTTGTGGACACTAGTCCCTTTCACTTGTACTTTTTTTTTTTTTTTTCATTCATACAAATCCGAGAGAATAGGCTAAAGTCGAACTTTCTTTATTAAAAAGAAACATGTTAGTGTGTAAGTGTAAGCTGCACAACATGTGGATCATCCTTTCAACCTTCAGTCTATAGTTGGTGAATGTGCTTCATATCCTTGATGTGATCATCCTTGTTGTACATGTACTGTGTACATGTAAAGGAAAGGCAAACGAATTTTCAAACTGGATGCAGTCATCACGGATCAGTACACGGCACAAAGTCATCTTTGTCACCAATGAAGCCTGCTTTTTGACTAATCTGTCGAGTCTTCTTCATGCAGTATATCGTTTCAAACCTCCATTCTAGAACTGCCTTACTCTCAACGCAACGAGCTCTCTGGGAATAACTGGTACAGGGCGCACGCGCTTATCATTAACGAATGAACCACTGATTTTTGACTAATGTGTAGGGCATCTCCTTCATGCACAATATTGAGCTTTCAGGGAATAACTATCACAGGCAAGAGCGTAACGAATGCACCATTCGTCAGTCGGATTGTAAACGGCACTCTTCAGGGGCTCGTTGCCCAGGCTATCGGCAGTTCGGTGGTAGTTCATACAGTAAAGTTCGAATAGGTCCCAAATAGCCACTATCCAAAAACTTTAGCTCATGAGTGCTATGGAGCCGCATGTAATGGTTGTGACTTTACCTACACAAGGCCACATAGGCCCGCTCACTTCCCTTGCCCACTTCCTGGCAGCCTCTGGCATTCCGGTGGTGCTCGTCCACTCTGCCCGTGCCCATGCTCTTCTGCAGGCTGCTTCCAATGAAGCAGCGCCGTCAGTGTTCTCAGCTTCTTCTTTTTCTTCTTTTCCTGATCTTGTCAACTCGACATCTGGAGCAACGATCCACATCGAGATTGTGGCGGATGGTTTGCCTACCGATCCCAAACAGCGGCTTGAGAGAGGCACTGTTCTGGGATCCTTCAATACCATTGAAAAAGGGGTGGAAGAGCTTCTGCAGAAGCGTATGGTTGAGAAGCAGCTTCCCAAATGCTTGATCTTGGATGCGTTTTTTTCTAGCTTGGGTCAGCGTTTGGCTGTCAAGTTCAGATTACCCTGGATGGCATTCTGGGCAAGTTCTGCTTCAGTGTTTTCACTCTCATATCATATTCCGGAGCTGATGGCTAAGGGTTACATACCTGCTAAGGAAGAAGGTATGCTAGAAAAGTATGTTCCCATTTTATACTGATTTTTGCTATCTTTGTTTCTTTATTGCACGCATCTTGTAGGGATAGACAGGAATGTCCTTGACTTGGACATGGTTCAAAACAAGGATTTTAAGGCTTTAGTATAAATACGGATAAAATCACTTGAAGTTATGGTAAATTGGATTAAGAATACTTGTTTTTTTCAAACTTCTATATAGAAGGTTAATCAATAAATGTACGTGATATTTATAATATAAATATACGTGATATATGTTATTCTGAATAGAATGGTAATGGCTTATGGATGAATTATAAATATAGCATCACATTAACCTTTAAATGTCTATTACTTTAGAGAATATGTTTTTGTGCGTTTTACAACGAAATTTGAGATCCAGAAGGAGGATTAACATTTAAAAAAACATTAATGTGGAAGTCAGCTTTCTAAATCTTCCACTCTATTTACTTTTAGAAACATGGTAATATAATGACATTCCACAATAGGGATGAGAATTTTAGATACTTTAAGGAATCACATGACGTGCTCACTTTTACAATCGTCAAGGTATTGCATTTCAAATGTGAAAAATGATAGAAGCAAACTTCTAATGCCCATTGGACCCATGTTCTTCAAAGAGGCATTGCACGTGTGGATTCAAGATTGCATAATCTATTTTATTTTTGGAATTTTGTCACTTGTGAAGGATGATTCAAGAAGGTTGAAGTGAGATTGTAGTGTGCGCATTAATGTTAAATGATTAAATTGATTAAGCTTGTGAATGTTCAGTGAAGTTTTAATATGTATGTCCATTGCCTATGTATTATGTAGTATGTATGTAATCTCATATATGAATCATGATATATCATATGTGTAATATGTATGTAATATGCATAAGTGTATATGTATGTATGTTCTATGTACTATATATCTATTATCTATGCATGTGCCATGTTATATGTACTATGTATTATGTATGTATGTATGCAATATGAGTCACTCCGTCATGATATGTTTTACTTACATATTTCTTTAAATCATCATAAATTAGCTATAGAGAGCCTAGTGAGCCAAAAAAAAAGCCCCCCAAAAAAACACATTCTCAAGGTTTTAGCAATGTCCGGGGTAAAACATTGCTACCTTGCTAATTCATTAACAATGTGTTGCCTTGGACATTGCGAAAATGTTGCGAACATCTCGGTACCCAATGCTCCACATTCTATGGCAATGTATCTACATCGGGAGGTATGTCTAACTTCTTCATCATGAATGGGCTGCCGTACATTTCCAGCCCTGTTTTCAGCATAAATAGGTTTCTACATAGTACATATGCCCTTAAGGAGCTTCCATTTGCTGTCCAACATGCTCTAGTTCAAGTATCACTAGCTCATTGTCATTTACAACCATATGTGGTGCATCTCGAGGGTTCAAGTCAGATTTAACAGGCGGTTGTACATGTTGAAATTTGACACTTTTATGGTCACCATTAGAGGCACAATATCTTGGATAAGTATTACCTTGCCTCGTTAATTACAATATCTTGGCTACGTATTACCTTCTTGAACTGAGGTAACCAAAATCTGTAGCTCATTTCATTGTCATCACCATAACCCATGAAGTTGCCGTTCATGAACTTTGCATCTAATTTGCTCCTCAACTTAGGTCTTATGTGCACAAAAGCATCACAACCAAAGATGTGTAGGTGGTGATTTGAAGGCAGTTTGCCTAACCAGTCGCCAAATCCCCTTGGGGATGCAACTTTAAGGGATGTGTGAGGGGATCAATTCCAAACATGAACCGTAGGTTTGAGAGCCTCTTAATCTATAAGAGAGATATTGTCCGAACAACATGCATCTCACCCTCTTACATAACGTCTTGTTGTACCTATCAACCACATTGTTAGAAGAGGGGCTGTATTTGACTCATAGCTCCCTCTTAATACCAATATTTTTGCAAAATCTATTCTATTCAATACTTGTGAACTCCCTCGTTAGCCTTGCATAAGCATTCCAACTTTGTACCTATTTAGGTTGTCATTGTTACACTTAAGTGTTCCTCGAGTAGCTTTGATGTGAACCTTTTTCTTATACATGGACACTTTTTACTCTAGTGTTAGAGGTTTTTTCCCATGTTACCACATACATGATTCACTCATATGTGGTGGTACTTTGTACTTAGGGATATTATTGAGCTCTTACATGAGTTTTGATCATCGTCAATAAAGAGAGCTATTCTAGCCATCTGTCTTCTTCGTGTGTCTCGCTGAAGCTGCCCTCCTTGTGTGTGCTTCTCATGTGTCTCTTTCACTTCTATACACACGCAACAGTGGTATCAGAACAATGGTATCAGAGAAGGTTGTGCTCCTCCTCAAGTTTCAGTTTTTCGTGTCATTGTATGCACACACTTTTAACAATGCAAATTGACTTCAGAGCATAGAACAATGAATTTCAATAGCCTAGAAACATGTCCTCTAGTTGCACTCGGGTTTCACCCTCATTTCGAAGCCATCCGTGCAATGAGAATCGCCATCGGAGCGACAATTTGTGAGCCCAAATTTTAGCATTCATTTCAGCTTTTGTCGAAGTAAAGATTTTGTCACATTCTTGTTCTTTAGTGGAATGGCGGGCAGCAATGACTTGTTTTGCATGCTTCAAGCTGAAGACAAGCTTGATCGGACCAACTATCCAATGTGGTCTTACGTGATGAAGCATGTTCTTGTTGCAAAACAACTTTGGAACATAGTGGGAGATGTAGATCGAAGACGTGCAGGTTCTTCGACTTCAGAGTCTACCATCATAGATTAAGCTTTTTCTTCAAATACAACAACTTAGATGGGATGGAAAAGATGCTAAAGCTCATGCATTGATTGCGCTTTCTATGAAGCGTCGTATAGTTCCACACATTCGGTCATGTTCTACATCAAGACAGGCATGGGACACTCTTGCAGCTTTATATGTCGTGCATAATGAAGCACGTGCTCCATACTTAGGGAAGCAACTTGAGGATGTATGTATGGCTGAAAATGAGTCTCTTGATGTGTATGTGACACGCATCAAGGACTTGAAAGAGCAATTGGCAAACATAGATGAGATTATTCCGGATGCATCACTCATCTTTACATTGTTGAAAGGATTATCAGAATCTTTTCAAAGCTTTGCCACTACACTCCGTTTGGTTGTAAAAGGGAATCTTAATATGTATGCATTTGATGAGGTTATGTCTCTTCTTTTGCAAGAAAAGCAATCTAGGATGAATAGGAGTGGTCTGATTGAGGGAACATAAGCAATTGCTATCTCACAAAAGGGGAAAAGCAAGTATGGTTCAATAATGGGTTCATAAAAAACAAAGCCTCAAGCTTCCTCTTCCACTCATTCCTCTAATGATGCTGATTTGCAAAAGAAGAAGAGATGCAAATATTGTCGAAAGGTTGGTCATACTATTGATGAGTGTAGAAAGCTTGTTAAACGCAATGAAAAGAAGAAGGAATCCGACATGTCTATTGCTAAAAATTCAGCAAATGCAAAGAATGATGAAACTAACATGGCTCAAGATTTTTGGGCATGTGTTTTTACATGTCATTATGATGCATCTTTGCATTCTAAATGTATGGTTGTGAGTGAGGTTGATTCGGATTGGTTCTTTGATAGTGGTGCTTCAAAGCACATAACTTCATACAAAAGGTTTTTTGCATCAAAGATGCACCCAAAGGAGGACATGTGGTGTGTGCAAACAAGATCTCTTATCCTATCATTGGAGTAAGAGAAATTGAGCTTACGGCTGCAAATGGAGGTTTGATTCCCTTGAAAAATGCATTGTATGTGCCCGGTATCAAGAAGAGCTTAATTTCAGTTTCGTTGATTGCAAAAGCTTTACTTCATGTACACTTTGTTGATGATAAGTGTATGGTTCATGATTTCAACAATGGTGATATTATCGTGATGTCCGGTACATCATGTAATGGTTTGTATCACATGGATACATACAAGAAGGTAGCCTCGAATGCCTTGGTTGCTTATACTTCTTCCATGGGCGAAATGGAGCTTTGGCATGCTCGTTTTGGTCACTTGAACTTTAATAGTTTGCTTTACTTGCAAAAGTAGGACATGGTTATTGGTTTGCCAACACTTGAGTCCATTGAAAAGCATGCATGTGAAGGTTGCATTCTTGGAAAAATGCATTGTGCTTCTTTTTCAAAAGATAGTCATACACACACTACAAGAAAATTGAAGCTTGTTCATAGTGATGTACGTGGTACCATCAAGACTCCATCTTTTGGGAAGCATTTATATTTTGTTACTTTCATTGATGATGTTACTCGCCATACATGGGTGTATCCTATGAAAGCAAAGAATGAGGTATTTTCTTGCTTCAAAGCATTTTTAGCTATGGCTGAAATTTTTTTTTCACAAAAGCCTTTGACTCTACGCACGGATCGTTGTGGTGAATACATGTCACATGAGTTTAATGCTTTTCTTCGTGAAAGAGGTATTTCACACCAATGTACGGTGCCATATACACCTCAACAAATGGTGTTGCTGTGTGGAAAAATAGAACACTTCTTGAAATGGCACGATGTATGGTTAAAGGAAAGCACCTTCTTGGTAAGTTTTGGATGGAAGCGGTCATGTGTGCAAACTATGTGTTGAATTGCTTGCCTACAAAAGCATTGAGAGTCGTCACTCCTTATGATGCTTGGAATGGACATAAGCCAACGGTTTGTCATATGCGCGTCTTTAGTTGTTAGGCATATGTTCCTGTGCCATCACAATAACATCACAAACTTGATGACAAGGCAAGGAAATGTATATTTGTTGGTTATAGTGCTGAAAGTAAGGGATATCGTTTGTACCATCCATTGATGGACACAATTATTGTGAGTCGAGATCTGGTTTTTGCTGAAAATTCAGTTTTTCTTCTACTTGAATGCACAAGATGTGTTCGATACACTCGTGCCTTTGCTCCAAAATGGTGTGCTTTACGATGGCCATGTAGACGAGCCAACTGAGGTTTAAAGGGCTGAAAAATTCCAACAAAATAGAGCTGAAAATTCAGAGAATTTCCAGTCAAACATGACTTCAGTTTTTCAACAAAAAATTGTTGAAACTGCTTGAAATTTCCAGCCACATATGGCTGAACATTTGCATCAAAATATGACTGAAAATGAGCATGAAATTGAGCCCACGCATGATATACATGTTTGATGATGTACTACATAATGAAAGCATGTCTATCAAGAGTGCAAAAGCTATGCCAAAGTGGCTGAAACAAACTTTGCAAGACAGCAAATTAAGAGCGCCTTTACATGGTAGAACAAAATCAAGCTCTCACCATGCATCAAGTAATTTTATGGATTATTCTCTTATTGCAACAACATGTAATGAAGAGCCACTTACTTTGGAAGATGCATGTGATGATCCACAATGGATGAGTGCTATGCAATCAGAAATGGATTCCATACATAGGAAAGATACTTGGGAGTTATGTGAATTGCCAAAAGGAAAAAATTCCATTGGTACAAAGTGGGTTTACAAGAGTAAGAGAAAGTATGATTGTAACATTGATCGCTACAAAGCTAGATTGGTTGCCAAAGGATATGCGCAACAATATGGCATTGACTATTAGGAAACTTTTGCACCTATTTCATGCATGACTACCATTCATACCGTGGTTGCATTAGCTTCCCATCGAGGTTGGAAAGTACATCAGTTGGACATAAAGAAAGCTTTCTTGAATGGTGATTTGCAAGAAGAGGTCTATGTGAAGCAACCTCTTAGATTTGCTATGAAAGGGAAAGAGCATATGGTTTATCGTTTGCATAAAGCCTTGTATCGTCTCAAGCAAGATCAACGTGCATGGTATGAGAAAATCCATAAGCACTTGATTGCTCTTGGCTTCATATGTAGTCCAATTGAAAGCACACTCTATGTACGCAAAGATGGGGCTGATCTTACAGTGCTTGTTCTTTATGTCGATGACATACTCTTGGCTCAGTGATGTGATGCAAAACTTGACATTCTTATGGTTGATTTGCACCATACTTTTGATGTCACTTATCTTGGTCTTTTGAGGTACTATCTTGGCATCCAGTTTGTATCTGTTGAGGGGGGAAATTGTTATGCATCAAGCAAAGTATGTTGAAAAACTACTTTAGCGGTTCGACTTTTAGGGTTGCAAGTCAATTTCCACACCAGTTGTGATAGGATTTAGGTTCTCAGTTGAGGATTCTAGTGATGCATTTAACACTTCTCCGTATCAGTAAGCTATGGGATGTCTTATATATGCATGAAACACAAGGCCGGATATATAGTATGAAGTTTCCCAATTGAGTCGAGTCATGCATAGCCTTGACACTTTGTGTTTAGATATCTCAAAGGCACTTTGAGCTTAGGTTTCTTTTATGGATTCACCCATGCTTGCATGCTTTTATAGATACTGATTGGGCTGGTTGTTATGATACTCTCGTGTCCACTAGTGGTAATTACTTTTTCCTTGGAGACTAATGCGTATCTTGGTTGAGTAAGAAGGAACCTACAGTGGTGACATCGAGTTGTGAAGCTGAGTAGAGGGCAGTTTTCACAGCTACAGTGGAGTGTATATGGTTGAGACGTCTATTGATGGATCTTTGCATAGAGATTGATGCTGCCACATATATTCTCACTGATAGTCAGAGTGCATTGGCTGTTGATACATACGCTGAAGGTAAGTGGTATCAAGAAGAGACGTGCTATCCTACAAACACTAGTGAAAACCCCAATTGGACTGAACAATCTAGTGAAGTAATTTACTATGTAGAAAAAGGAGTTGTTCAAAGGCGACAATGCACAAAGGGTGCGCCTCCTAAAGGTCCATGCGACAAATGTGGTGGTGGCCACTCCTTGAAGAATTTCCCTAAGCCATCTAGGAAAACACAAACCTAGAAGATTGAAAGATTTTGTGTGGATTATGGGAAAGAGCACTTTATTAAAGTCTATCCTCAAAACTCTCAAAATATTGCACATACACCACTAAACATGGTCAAGATTGTGGAAGGTGATAGTGATTCTGAAGGGCTGTTGGAAATGGGTTGGCCTTAATAACAATAATCACAAGTTTTCAGGATCTTCCAACAAATGAACCTTGACATACATAACTTAAGAATCAAAATTAGATGATTGAGAAGTAGAGAGAGAATACACAACTTGTCAAAGTGTAACAGTAAGCCGAATGCTTACCTACACTATCTTAATATTGAGTGTTAAATTACAAAATGTGTATATTACTACAAAACTAAATGTGTGCTGAATGTAGATACAAAATCTGAATCTACGCAGAATTTCGGAATCTAGATACAAGAGTTTGTTCATTAAGTGCCTAAGAGGTATGAAGAGTGTCTGTATGTGATTTCGGAGTGAATAGAAACACTTCAGAACTGTTTATTAAGCAAAACCTAAACTGAATAACAAGAAAGATTCCTCCTTGTGTATCAACAAAGGAAGAATAACTGAATATAGGCTTGCTACTCACAAAATTGAGCAAGAGCTGATGGGCTGGCTCCAAAATCTCCTCCAACGCTGCACGAGAAATTAGGGCACACCTCCTCCAGAAGTTAGTAACCTCCAAGCTAAGGCTGATCCTTGAGATTGTCCTCAAGTGATGCCAAGAAGTGACCCCTAAGGCCTTCTTATATAGGACTAAAGATTGATCCACGAAATAGCTATGAAAAGCGTAAAGCATAGCGAAAAATTTCCCAAAAGCTTGCGCATGACTAAAGACAACGATAATTTTTTTTCATTAAAACTTTACTTTTTAGGCACAACGATTGCGATCTCTCTAATTGTGCATGAGCTGAATGTAGTACAATGCTTTCTTGAATGTACATGAGGTAAGGAACATAAATAGGTAAAAAAACCATTTTGGAGCAGAAATTGAGGTTAGGGTTATCTACCAATTTTGGACCTCTCATGACTTAATGTTATATACCAAGTGAAAGCTCTCCTTGAGTACTATTTGATGAGCTCATAATAATTTTTGACCTTCTTTGACCAAAATTTGGCTAAGTACCAAAAATTAGGGCTGTTGGAAACTAGGGTTTTATGCTATTCTGACATTGTTTCCAACAAGGGAAAGTGCTTCTTCAAGTGGTAACATGGGATCAAACTAAAAACAAACTTTGGAGTATGAGGTCGAGCAGCCAAATTAAGAAAATTCTTCACCTCTTCAATCCCTCAATCTGAAGCCATATGGGTAAAAGAAGAAGAAGAAGAAGAAAAGGAACTTGACTTGGAAGCAACATAAGGAGAAAATTGGTAAAAAATGGGAGAAGAAAGTAGGAAGTCTGGAGAAAGAAATTCAAGAGGCATGCATTGAAGTTTCTCAAGAAAAATCAATAGCATCTTAGGAAAAGAACAATTTTGAGAAGATGAAAGAAGGTTCTATGCTTGCAAATCTACTCCTTGAGGACTTAGACACGTTGTTTAAAGCCAATGAGTCTTGGGTGAAAAATGGCCCTAACATAGAGACATACCACTATTGTTACCCTCATGCTCAATTAGAGAAAGAAATTCTCAACATGTATAAACAACTCATTGACTTTTTGCAAAGAATTCTTGAGGAAGCTAGCCTTCTTTGGGAGAAATCACAAAAAATTGTAGTTCAAAAGCCTATCTTCACTTTGGTGATGGATCGAGACCTACACTATCTCAAGCGTGACCCAACACAAGAAAAGGGCCAAGAGAGACTCCCAGTATGGCTAGCATTGTGCTAGATTCTATCGAATCTTTGGCTCCAAAGCGTATTGCTGACAAGTTAGAAAATAGAAATGTTAATGAGATAGAGATTTGCTCTGTGATCACCGAAGTAGAGAAGAAGTGGCCAGAATATGTATGGGATTAGGTGCAAGAGGCAAGATGGAAGAAAGAAAGGAAAGACAAAGAAGAACCATCACTAAAAGAGGTTCAAGATTTTGATGAATCTCAATTATTATATCATCCCTTGAATGAGAGTGCTTCAGCTATTGATCTCTTAGCTAAAGAGGAAGAAGATGGATATCTCATGGATTTGCCACAATATATGGGGGAATATGACAGAGATTATATAGTGAAGAAGGCAACATCTATTAGATTTTCTATGTCCCAAACTGAGCATGGATGGATTGAAAAATACCCTAGTAAAATGTATTTTAACCATACAGGAACTATTGTATGCAAATCCACACTTGTTGCAAAAAACAACCAAACATGTGGACCCAATCTCTAGTTAGACTAAAAATTTAGAGTCTAAACCTAAATCAAATAGTTTGAGCGTGAAGCAAGTGCTAGTTGACAAGGTAGGAGAATATAGTGAAGGAGATGAGGGAAATATGTGCCTACCTATCTTCTTCAATGGGCACACTACAAAAGCAATTTTAGCTAGTGGAGAAGTCATAACAATAGCCATTAAATCCTTATGGGAAAAGTGGGGAAAACTGGCACTATGGCCCACTCAATTGAAATTGCAACTACTTGATGGACATATAGAGCCCATTGATTTGCACTAGATGCTATTAGGAAAATAGCCCTTTCTATGTTTTTCTCAACATACTTGATTGGAACAACCTTTGTAGGTGGAGGTGGTTGTTGATCCAAAACTAGCCTCGGAGGCTCCTGGTTGCATTGATTATACCTACATTTTCCATAGTAAGGTTCACCGTTCTCTACAGTATTGCTACTAATCTCTTCTTTTACCCAATCTATGCTCAATTTTTGATTACTTCTTGACTTACTCTAGAGTCCACTTAGCTTTAATCAATTTCTTGCCTATTATTGAATTTCCAATCTTACATACTTAGAAATTTTCTGCCCATAAGAACTTTGCTTAGGGTTGTGTGCATATAAATAATTACTACAACTGCCCAAGATTTACATAAATGTCAGTTTTAGGACAGCCAATCATTTGGATTTGAAAATTAATTTTTGTCTTCTATACATATTATTTTCAGCAGCCATATTGTTTAATTTAGGGTACTTTTGTATTGCGCTTCAACTCTTTATTTGTAGGTATAAATAAAAAATTCAAAAAAGATATAATTTCTTAGAGAATTGTTGCTCATTTATGAGCTTGAATTCAATCTAAATTTTTAGGTTGGAATCTGTCTTATGCACATAGAGGATTTAATTTCACACTTATTGTCTAAACATTGAGGTTCAATTGCTCCTAATTTCTAGAATTTTTAATTTTGAAGATTAATTTCAAAATTTGTGATGTAGATTTGCTCATAGCTCATAATTTCTAGTGATCCCTTCCATCTAGTTTTAGTTTGAAATTTGATCAAGTTCAAGGTTGATTTTTCTAATTATACCATGTCTAGACTTCCATTAGATCTTCTAGATTGTGTACTTTTAGAGAATTTGCTGAAGTCTATGTTTACATAGTAAGACATTGCTCCTGATTTTATCTCTAGGGTTTCTTGTAGAGAACTTAATTCTAATACCCTAATTTTACCTTGAGTGAACATTTAGTCCTTTAAGAGCAATTTTGTTTCCCTGCTTGAGTTTGCAGGTATTTAGATCACGTAAGTGTCATAAAGTTTTTTGTGTTAAATTGCCTAGGCAAGGTAGATAGCTTTTTGGAAATAGAGTTCTTGTGATTGTGCCATTGCACTAAACTCTACGTGATCATTTTTTAAGCTCTTGATTCTATCTCCATGTCTCATCAATCCAATATCCTTGGGATTTCATCTCTTGATGATAGGTTTGAGGGAAGCCTCCAATCGTTCTTTATCGGTGTTTCATGCTTGAAAATATTTTGATAGCAAAAGATTTGTGGATCATAGTTTTAGATGATTTACCATGTTTTCAAGGACTTGGGAAAAATCCTACGAGGGGAAGATGAAGGGAAATATCTAGAGAAGAAGCTTCTACTTCTACTTTTGGCTAACCACAAGCCCCACCTGGAACTACTTTGCTTATTGGTGGTCAAGCTTCTCAAGATTATAAAAAGAAGGGATTCAAAGGATACACAAGCATTAACCATTATGTCTCTTTTAATAAAGAGATCTTTGACTCCGCATCTTAGACCATGTTTGACTTCAAAAGAAGCTTTGGATAGACTAGAAGATATATTCTATTTTCCAAATATTGCGAGAAAACAGTACCTTAAGCATCAACCACATAACTTGAGAATGGAACAAGGTTGTTCACTTTAGGAACACCTAACTAGAATTCAAGATCTATTTGATTGAACAAAGATTGATGTGATATAGAAGATGATGAGCTTATGACCATCAATCCAAACTCTTTGTCGAGGTCTTATATGTCTTTTTTGACTTCTTTTTCTATAACTGATATAGTGATCACATTTAGAAAGTTACAAGATCTTTTTTTAAAAGAAGAACAATCTAGAATTAATCTCGACGTGAAAGAGCTCTTGAGTGACCTAACCTTGGCTACTAAAGAAAAAGGCAAAGGTGAAAGAAAGAGTAGCAAGGGTTCTAGCTCAAAATCCAAGAAGAGTTCTAGTTCTGCTTCCAGATCTAGTAAAGATCCTAGAGATCTCAGTGGTTTAAAACGAAATCTAAGAAGAAGAAGACCTAGAAGAAAGGTAATTGTTCCTACTATAAGCAATCTGGCCATATCTTTAATGAATGAAGACTTAGATTAGTGAAACAAAAAAGAGATTTTGGTAATTTAGTAGATGATGAGGAGGATGATTCATCTTAAAAAAACAAGCTGAGAGTTGGAACATCGTAGACCGTGATGAAGACTTTTATGTTCTCCATAGTTTTTGAAGAGTTGGAAAGGTATGGTTGATTGATTGATTGACAGTGATGCTTCCAAACACATTACATTTGAACTTAGCTTGTTTGAGTCCATCTCATCCGTGAAACTTAATTTGATGTTTTCTTGTGCAAATGACCATACTCTGTTCGT
Source organism: Ceratopteris richardii (assembly GCA_020310875.1). Lineage (NCBI taxonomy): Eukaryota > Viridiplantae > Streptophyta > Polypodiopsida > Polypodiales > Pteridaceae > Ceratopteris > Ceratopteris richardii. Next base: position 79,175,834 of record CM035442.1, read on the forward strand.
TCAAGGCATAGAAACTCTTGTTTTAAAGACTCTGAGTGGAAAGTCACTCCGTCTTCTTGATGTAATGTATGTGCAGAATGTTTCCAAGAATCAATACTAGTATCTGAATTGTTAAAACATAAATTGAGAATTATATTTAGCATGAGGAAGTGCACTATGTATGATAAAGTAAATAAAGAAGTGTCTTTTTAGGTATTCTTTGTAAGAATCTATTTGTGCTTTTGTATGCCACATATACTCATAAAACCAGTCTCTATGTTAATATAAAGAAAAGTCTGTGTGTATTAGTGAATATACCAATGTTGCAAGGTGTTGCGAAATGCTTGGTGTGGCCCGTATAGTACGCAGACTGAACACGATGCCGTACCAAACGTCGAGATATGGAGCATAATGGAATGTTACCATATTAATCAATATATTTTATAAATAAATAAATATACATATATTTACTAATTTTTCATTTATTTATTTATTTACTAAATATTTAGTATTTATTTATCCATTTAGAAAGATTCAAAGAGACAATGTTGGACTCTAATTGCATAACATTAAATTCTCAACATGAGAATATCATATATGTTATGAAATGTAAAATATGCACTTGCAAGTTTCCACTCATGTAAAAATATTCAATACTTAAAAGTTTTAAGAATCGAACACAATGCAATGAATTGACTCTTTCATTGCCAAGCACTATGCCTATATGATGATAAGCATCAACAAAGGAGGAATGGAAGAGAGCTATGGATGAAGAGATCAAAGCACTCAAGGACAATGAGACTTAAGAACTAGTGCCGAAGACCCCACATATGAAAGTGGTTAAAAAAAGGGGTGTTCAGGATTAAAAGAAATGCAGATGGTTCTCTAGCTAGACACAATAGGCTGGTGGCTAAGGGGTTCACACAAACTTTTGGAGTAGACTATGAAGAGACCTTCAACCCTATGGCTAACAGAACAACAATAAGAACTTTAATAGCGATATGTGCAAGAAGGAAATGGCCTATATATCAGCTTGATATAAATAATGCATTCTTGAATGGCGAGCTAAAGGAAGAGGTACATATGACACAACCATTAGGTTACGAGGATGTAGATCATCTTGATTTTGTTTGTAGGTTGAAGAAGTCCTTGTATGGGCTTAAGCAAGCACCAAGGGCTTGGAATCAAAGGCTTGCTGACTACGTTGATAAATGTGGGTACACACAAAGCGAATCATATCCCTCACTCTATGTGAAGAAGGGAGGGAGTAAGGTAGTATTCATATGCATCTATGTGGATGATCTAATCATAAAAGGTAGTGATCTATAAAAATCAAAGACATCAAGAGGAAACTTGGAAAGGAATTCAAGGTATCAAATTTGGGTGAATTTAAGTACTTTTTAAGTATTGAAATTGTATATGCAATGGATGGCATATATTTTTTTGCAAAGGAAATATCTATTGGATGTACTCTACAAGTATGGCATGGAAGACTGTAAGGTACTCTCTCAACCTATAGATGCAAATACAAAGATAAGTATGATGGATGGTAAAAGGCTTGAAGACTTAACATTGTATAGAAGCTTGATTGGTTCTTTGATCTATGCAACAATGACTAGACCTGACTTATCTTATGCAATAGGAGTACTTGCTCAATATATGCATACAACGGTAGGAGTACTTGCTCAATTTATGCATACAACCACTCAAGAGCACTTAAATGCAGCCAAGAGAGTGCTGAAATATGTGAAGTATACAAATTATGGATTGTTTTACAGGTATGAAGAAGAGCTAACACTGAGAGGTTGGAGTGATGTTGATTGGGGGGGTTCTATTGATGATAGAAGATCAACATTAGGGTATGTATTCATGCTAGGAACAAAGATTATCTTATGGATGTCAAAGAAGAAACCTAGAGTTGCATTGTCTTCAATAGAAGCTAAACATAGAGCATTGGCTCTAACCGCATGTGAAGTTATATAGCTTAAGAAGCTAATAATTGACTTAGATGTGCATGTTGGAACAATCTCCCTTAATGGAGATAACATGTCATCTATACATTTGGCTAATAACCCAATGTATCATGCTAGGAGTGAAGCACATTGAGGTGCATTACTATTTTGTAAGAGAAAAAGTTGTTAAAGGATGTTCATTTTGTGACTACAAAAGAGAAGGTCGCAAAACGATTCACCAAATGATTGAATATTCAAAAAGTGATTCACCAAATGATTATTTGGATATTCAAAAAGTGAGCCAAGGCTTGGATAATGCAAAATCCACAACTCTTTATCCATTAGAAGAGAACGGAAACACCAAAGGACTCACAAGGGAGCTTGAAGATCAAGAAGAGCTAATGGAAAGCCAAGCATCAAGTAAAGGGTAGGTGAAGAGTCACATATTCACCTATACATGAAGGAAGGGTATATTTTCGGGGCTAAGCACTCAAGTGAAGGACCTAGCAAGTGCCCAGGGACCATAGGAGCATCCCCAAGCAATAACAATACCTTATCTTTGTAGATAAGTTTTTCATAAGCTTCATGCACTAGACCCTTTCTCTCTAGTGTATTCTGTCAGACATAGTCATCTTTTAACAATTGTTTCTCTCTATGTATACCAAGGCTGATCCGGTTCGCGAACCTAAAGTCTTGTAAGGTACTTTCGGTTCGGTTCATTCAGTTGGCACCTCACCCATGAGGTTCGTTGTTGACTCAACATTTTTTCTCCCTTTTGAAACCTACAGTCTTCTCAAAAGTCACCCTAAAGCTGTCCACTTTTTTTGCAAACGCATTCCGGAGAGCATTCATCTTTTCCCATCATGAGCACATAACTGAGAGAGCATAGCTTGCTTCATACATGCGATTCCTTAACAAGCCAATTGCCCGAGCAAGCTAGAGCGAGAGAGAGATAAATAGAGAGAAAGTGAGAGATTCATATTTCATTTTGAATTTTGAAATGACATGTAATTTGGATTAAAACTTTATGATTTGAATCTATGTGTAAGTATTAACTTGAAACTTCTAAGACAAGTATGTGTGTGTGTGTGTGTCTCTCTCTCTATCTATCTATCTATGTATGTATGTATATTATAAAAAAATAAAAGTAAAAATAAATTAAAAAAAAGAATTAAAAAAAATATATATATATATATATATATACACACACACACACACACACACACACATATATATATATATATATATATATATATATATATATATATATATATATATATATATATATATATATATATATATATACACACACACACACACATATATATATATATATATATATATATATATATAATGCACCTTAAGCACCTTACCTCGAAGGTAAGGTTTGGTACTCGAACCTTAAACACACCGAACGTACCGAACCGAATGCGCCTAACTTCCTTGGTGTATACATCATCTTGTAGAGATCTTACACTAGAATAAAAGCTTATTTGCCATAGTTTATGTGTACCAAATATCTCGGTCTGATCATGCTGCTACTATGAATTATTGTTGAATCTCTGTGACCTAAATTTTTGCGCACGTGGATAGACAAGTAGTCTGTCATAGAATAGAGAATTTCCTAACCTATACTCACTCAAATTCGTGATTGTTGGCTCATTTGGAAGCTAACATTGTCTATTAGGTGTGGACTAAATCTTGGAAGCATTGCGTTTTAGAAAGGTGATTAAATTGGTTGATCTAGGTCAGATAGTTTTTGGAAGTAGGCTAGGAGACCTACAATCTTGAAAATCAAGTCTCTACCATGCAAAAGACTCATCTACGAGTTTTGCAAGTGGACCAATAAAAAAGGACCCAAAGTCGTGGAATTAAGTTAGGAGCTCCACCAAACTCAATCAAATTCAGATATCGTCGATTACCCGCCAAAGAGTGCACCTACTTTGATTGGTGGGTGGTTAACTAGATTATAGGAAAAGTAAAAGCTCTATATAAGCATCGTTCCATCTTTGTTTCTTGAGTTCAATGCATTCCACAAGTTTCCCACTTAGTTCAGTGAAGTCCTAAACTCTAGCAAGAAGCCCCCTTGCTTGCTTAATCTCAATTTCTCATGATTTTGCTCCTCTCTATCTAGAGGTGTAGTTAGGCTTTCACAATTTTGTTTGTACCAAATTGCATAGATTGTTTTCTTTCTCATTGTACTCATTTTTATTGATTTCAAACTTCATATGGTCTCTCATATAGAGCCCCAAAGCGTGCCAAAGTTTCAAAGTTCTTTTACTGAGTGACTTGTGAGAAATTGTGAAGTTTGTGAAGCTGTATCTTTTCACATAGGCGAAGAGTGTTGCAAACGGATAGCTTGTCTTGTAGTGGATGGTTCTCTAAGCTGGAATATCCATTTGAAGTCGAGATATGGGCCTAGTGGAGGGAAGCCATCTTCCATTGTTGCATTAGGGTGTTAGAATCATCCCCGAGTGGTATTGGAGTTTTTTGGAAGCTTGGAGACATCAGTGGACATCATATTGAAGACTTGGAGGGATCAAGACAATTCGTGGAAGCACAAGGAGGACTTATCAAAGCAAG